>PVIH01002027.1:0-206091 GCA_004025045.1 Sigmodon hispidus
TATCCCCCTCCCTCATCCCCCTCCCTCATCCCCTCCCTCATGCTCCTCCCTCTCTCATTGCCCTCATTATTCCCAATAAGCCCACCCTTATACTTCATGTCTCCATTTTGTGGGTGAACCCTGAGTTTAATTAATTACATGAATACAAGTGTGTTCAACAGAACAAGGGCAGCTTCTTTGTGGCTACATCAATTAAGAGTATAGAACTCCTCCTCCTCCTCCTCCTCCAATAAATGTTGATTGCTAAATAGTTCCTCTCCCATCCATAATGAAATGTTGAGGAGCCCAGCCAGGTGTGCACATGATCATAGACACCATGAGTTTATAAAGACAATGACTCAGTCACATCCAGAAGACATCTTTTAACTGTCCATCCCTCCTTCTGGCTCTTACACTCTTATACTCTTTCTGCCTTTTCTTCCACAATGTACTCTAAGTCTTGGAGAAGGTAATCCAGTGCCCTATTCAGGTGTGAGCAGTCCACCATCACTGATTCCCAGCACTTTGTCCAATTGTACAGCTCTAACCATGGCAGTCCGAAACTTCTCTGATGAAAGCTGAGTGCAGCACAAATCTACAGGTATAAACAGGAAGACTTGGAAGGCATTTTGACAACATAGTTATTTAGAAAACAATACTATTGAATTCTTTTATAGAGTCTACACCTCCTCCAAACACCCAAACACAGGTTCTTAACCAAGTTTATAAACCAAACATGAAAAAAACCTTAGACACACAGGTTACCCCATGACAGTTATGCCACTATTATACTAGAAGGCAAATCCTGCCTAATATTATAGCTTGAATGGTTCACAGCTGAGAAAGCTTATAGCTGATTTTCTCCTCAGGTGGCCTAGATAGCACCTTCTTGGACCATAAAGATTAACCATTATGGAGGATGCTTTTATCTCAGCTTCATTGATGGTTTTTTGACCTGTGAACAAAGTATTCAGTGTCTTCAGCAATACTGAAGTGTCTTACCACCCGATGAGCAATGGCAACAACCTGTATAGTTTGGAGAGGGTGGGAGGACTTCGGAATCTCCCTGGTCATGAACTTGTAGGAAGCCATTCCACATCTGGCATTGGGAGTTTGGTTTAATAACTGTTTCAGTTTGCTTTCCTGTTCCTCTTTAAAAAAAGTACTCACTAACTTCGCCAACTTGGGGAAGAAAAGGTTTATTGCATTTTACAATCCATCATCAGGAAAGCCAAAGCAGGTGCTTGAAACAGAGAAATGCCACTCTGGGGCTTGCTTCTAAAGTCACATTCTTTATACAGTTCATGCCTACCTGCATAGGAATGGTGTTTCTTATAGTGGGCTTGGCCATCCTACATCAATTAATCAAAACAGACTTAGCCAAGGCAAATCTGATGGAATCAGCTCCTACACTGATGGATATTCTTTCTTCTAAGGTGTAGCAAGCCAAGATTAGCCATCACAAGAAACCATGGCTTCCAGGAGGAGCTTGACTCTTCCTTCCATGGAGGGTGTTAGATTGTTGTGGCCACGCCCCCGCCTGCAGAAGCTCTGGCCCCACCTGCAGAGACTCTACCACCCACGACTAGGGCATGTCTGCATGATTTCCCTTTAAAGAGCCCCAACCACGTGGAAGACTTTCTCTTTTCTTCTCTGCTCTCTACTCCCTCTCTCTCTCTCACTTTCTTTCTCCCCCCCTCCCCGACCTGTTCCTTTAATAAATCTAATATGGCTCTTGACAGCATGCTAGCGAGTTCCACGTGCAAAATACTAGCAGAGGGTACCTCCACTTAAACTCAACAGTTAATCTTACAGATTATTCTGTGGCACAACATTTTATAATCCCTTTCACCAAACCCATCCTAAACTCATCATCTAAGACACAGATGCACCAGAATGTAAATAAAAGAGATTTGGAACGGAATTATCAGAAATAAAACAAATGGGAGGCATTACTGCATCCTCACATTGTCTGTTCAATGATAATAAAACGATTATGTTCCAGGTACAATAATTTTCAGTTACCAATAATATAAATAATACTGCTTATCATTCATAAACCACATTTGCACTAATCATTTTGATGTGCGTTTCTAGCTCGCTCCTAATGGAGAACTGATGAATTGGAATTGTTTGTTTGCTCATTTACACACTAGGGAAGTGAGGTTTAGAAGTTGATCCAATTTCCCAATACTCTAAGCTAATAAGTAGCAGAGTAAGAAAACCTCACTTCTCCCTGACTTTGTGGGATGGGCTCATGAGAAATGGAATGCAGAGCTCTTTGCAGACGCTCCAATGCTCAGGGCATGGCAGCTGAACATTGTATCCAAGACTGGGAATAAGGCTCAATTCAGCTGAGCCTTGGTTCAAGATTCCTGAAACAGAACAACAGAGGATGTAAGAAAGCAGGGAGATTAAATAAAGAATATGTGAGACCTCTACAGATTGTAGAGACTGATGGTACAAACCCAGGACAGAGGTTTATATGTCAGTGTTTGTGGGTGTGGACAGAAACACTTGTTTACATGACTATATGTAACGACAATGAGGGCAGTGCCTGGAGGTCTCTTTGAAGTCAAAGGGATTTTTGATTTGTTCCATTTTGTGTGTGTGTGCATATTGATATGCATGAGCACCTATGTGGGTGTCTGTGTGTGTGTGTGCATGTTTGTGTGAGTCTGCATGTGCACAAGTGCAGCTGCATAACATAGGGACTCATCCATTTACTCTTCCACATTAGTCATTGAAGCCATCTCCAGAGTTCACCAGCATGACTAGCTGCCATTGCCAACTCACTCTGGGGACCCCCGTCTCTGCCTCCCAGGAGTGAAATCATAGGTAGGCCACAAGTCTGCTCCACATTTGCTTGGAGATCCAAGTCCAGGTCCTCACACTTACCCGGCAAATGAGCCATTTCCACGACCCATCAAGGTTCAAGTCTTGATGTTGGAACCATATCCTCTTCTATTTATTTATTTATTTATTTATTTATTTATTTATTTATTTATTTATTTAAAGGATTAAATGACAATTTTTTAACCAAATTAAACAAAAAAGGAAGATCTACTTCAATAAAACTAGAAATTGAAACACAAACATTATGACAGATATGAATGAAATTCCAGAAAATCATAAGGACATACTCCATTGTGTAGATGTACCACAGCTTGTTAATCCATTCCTCAGTTGAGGGGCATCTAGGTTGTTTAGAGGTTCTTGCTATTATGAATAATGCTGCTATGAACATAGTTGAGCTAATGCTTTTGGGGTATGAGTGTGCGTTTTTTAGGGTATATGCCTAAGAGTGGTATTGCTGGATCCTTGGGGAGATTGATTCCCAGTTTCTGAGAAACCACCATATTGCATTCCAAAGTGGTTGAACAAGTTTACACTCCCACCACCAATGGAGGAGTGTTTCCCCTTGCTCCACATCCTCTCCAGCATAGGCTGTCATCTGTGTTTTTAATCTTGGCTGTTCTAACAGGTGTGAGGTGGTATCTCAAAGTTGTTTTGATTTGCATTTCTCTGATGGCTAAAGATGTTGAGCACTTTTTCATGTGCCTTTCAGCCATTTTTAATTCTTCTGCTGAGAAGCCCCTTTTTAGTTCTGAACCCCATTTTTTAATTGGGTTTTGAAGGGTTTGGGGCTCTAGTTTTTGAGTTCCCTATATATTTTAGAGTTGAATCCTCTGTCACTTGTAGGGTTGGTAAAAATCTTTTCCCAATCTGTAGGCTGTCGTTTTTTCTTACTGACTGTGTCCTTGACCTTACAGAAGCTTCTCAGTTTCACGAGGTCCCACTTATTGATTGTTGTTCTTAGTGTCTGTGCTACTGGTATTATATTTAGGAAATGCTCGCCAATGTGTTGGAGGGTATTTCCCACTTTCTTTTCTATCAAGTTCAGTGTAGCTGGGTTTATGTTGAGGTCTTTGATCCACTTGGATTTAAGTTTTGTGCAAGGTGATAGGTTTGGATCTATTTTCATTTTTCTATACATTGTCATCTAGTTATGCCAACACCATTTGTTGAACATACTATAAAGCCACAGTAATAAGAATAACTTGGTACTGGCATAAAAACAGACTTGTGGATCAATGGAATTGAACTGAAGACCCAGACATTAACCCACACACATATGAACACTTGATTTTTGATAAAGAAGCCAAATATATTAAATAGAAAAAAAAGATAGTATCTCCATATGCTTTTCAATTTTTTTTCTTCCTTCTTTTTTTCTTTCTTTTTCTCTTTCTTTTTGGGTCATAATATCAGAATCAGGTTAAGATATAGTCAGCCCAAATCAATCCCATTTATAAATTCTAAGGAGAAGAAGAAGGACTGTTGAATCTATTCTGTAAGGTAAATATCTTGACAGACAAGTTGAAGGACCTCAGTGTACAGTTGCTGCTGATGATGTTGAGTGAGGCTAGCCAATGAGAGGCTTCTGCTGAGACACTTATAATAACAGATAAAAAGTTGAGCTTGGTGGTGCATGCTATAATCTTAGTGCTTAGGAAGTAAAGGCAGGAAGATCACAAATCCAAAGCCAGCCTAGACTACTAGCAAAACATCTCCAGAAAACAGCAATTTTTTTTTTCTCATCCTTTTGGGCTTCTGCTTTTCTTTTTTTTTTTTTTTTTTCCCTGAATATCGATGCTGCTGCTCTGGGATGGCTGATTGGACTTTCACTGTGTCTGATGATCCAAGATCTCCCAAGCAGCTTAGCTAGCCCAATGGTGTGGCAGACAGTTTCATTCTGGTTTTTGAAGAAAAATACAACACAACTGAGATGATGCTGTCTGAAGAGATAGTTCTAAGATGGGATGACGCCCAAGAGAATAGAAAAGGCGTGAATCTCATGTACCACTCAAACTAGTTTTCTTATGATAAAAACAATGATTTTTTTTTTCAACCAAGGTCTGTGTTGGGAATACAATGCTTTGTTTCCATTTCAACATTGCATAATTTCCATATGGCAATGCTGGGAATCTTTTCTGATATTACACAGATTATAGCAGTGGCAAGTTGAGTAAACACTGGCATTAAAAAGGGTTTTAATCATGAATAATTTTTTAAATATTTTGCCTGTGGTGTGAAGTTCCATGTTCTGCACAAACTCTAAAACATAGTAATTTTTTAAAAAAAACACCAAACAGACATTTTTCACAATCTTGATCAAACCAAAGCCTCCGAATACCATTTTTCATTTTTTAAAAAACTGATTTTGCTTTGTTGACTTTTTATTGGTTTTTTATCTTTAATGTTATTGCTTTGGGATTGTTTTAAAGATAATTTTTTACCTCATTGAATTAATTTTTTTCTGATCTTCTAGTGTAGATAAGAACTTGAGTTGCTGGCCTGAGACCATTGTTTACCTCTTAAATAAGAATTAGTCTTGGAAATAAAGTTTCTGCTTAGAACCTTTATAACTATATCCCACAAATTTTGATGTTATGTTTTCCATTATTTTTCAATATTACATATTTTATTTATTTTCTTTGTTACATATGTATTGTTTATGGGTGTGTGATTTAATACTTAGGAATGTGGAGATTTCCTATTGCCTTCTATTAATGATTTCTACTTTGATTTTGTTGAATTAGCAAAATACATCCATGGGGCCAGAGATGCAGCTTAGGGGACAGAGTGCTCACCCACTACATACAAAGCCCTAGATTCCATTCCCAGCACTGCATGAGCCAGGTGAGGTAGATATATGCCTGCAATCCCAGCCCCAAGAGGTAAACAGGAGAATCAGGAGTTCAAGACCATCCTTAGCTACATTGTGAGTTTGAGGCCAGCCTAGGCTACATGAAACCTGTATAAATAGGTGAACAAACACATCCTTCAATACATCCTTTCTTTAGTATTTGCCACATTTTGTTCTGTAATCCCTGAGGGTCTGTTATGTTGTTGAGCAGTCCATGGGTACTTGAAGAAAAAAAAAAAGAACATCCTGATACCATTGGGAAGTGTCAGTCAGAGACACTGGCTGGTGGAGCCCTTCACATCCCAGCTGGTTCTCTGGCTAATCCTGTAGTTGATGAACTGATCCATATCCCCGACTTCAATTGCAGAGTCCCTGATTTGTTTTTAAACTTTGGCCATTTTTGCTTCGTGAAGAGACTGTGATGGTTAGTGTTATGAAGCACTGGGGTCTCCTCCTGGTCCACTGATCCTCTCAGCACTATATGATAGTTCTCTGTAGAAATATTTATTCTGCTGTTTGTTTTACCATAAATAAATATAACACTCTTTTTTTTCTGTTTTGTTGAGACACAGGGTTTCACTGTGTAGCTTTGGCTGGCCTGGAACTTGCTATCCAGACCAGACAGGCATTGAATTCACAGATATAACACAGTTTATGAGTGCTGAGATTAAAGGAATGAAAACCATGCCTGGCTCCTTTTTTTTAAGATTTAAATTTTCTTTGTGTGTGTGTGTGTGTGTGTGTGTGTGTGTGTGTGTGTGTGTGTTTGTGTGTGTATGAGAGAGAGAGAGAGAGAGAGAGAGAGAGAGAGAGAGAGAGAGAGTGTGTGTGCACATGTACTCAAGTTCACCATGTGTTTTATGGTGTCCAAAGAGGCCGTAAGATCCACTGGTGCCATGAACTGAACTCTAGTCTTCTGCAAGAGCAGCCAGTGTTCTTAACCACTGAGCATCTCTCCAGCCCCTTCTGCCCTCTCTCCAATCTGTATTTCACTATTGAACTTGCCTGGACACTATTTTTAAATTCCCACACTTACTGTCTGTTTTAATCCCATTTTGTTCTTGCTTCTTCTATTTCACTGATATTGCTTATTTTCTTCTGTTTCAGAAATTTCTCATTGATTCTTGAAGCTTGGCTTTAGGACAGATGCTTAAAATCCTTTCTGTCCATTCTGACAAGTGTATCCTCTTATATCATGCTGTTGTCGCCATCAGGGAACAGGTTTTCTTCATCTGCTTCTCATTAGGGGAATGGTCCTGGCATGGCAATGATTTCCATTTTAACCTTTATGATTTATCTAAAAGGTTGGTAGCTCTGGTCTTTTCCACATTTTTCTGGCCTGTCTGGCCCAAGGTCCAGACCTACAGTCCCACAGCCACTTAGCCCCAAATAATTATACAAAGGCTTATATTAATTACAAACTGTTTGACCTAAGGCTTGGGCCTATTATTAACTACCTCTTACAACTTAACTCAACCCATTTCTATAAATCTATTGTATTACCATGTGGCTCATGGCTTTACCTGCATTTTTACATCTTGCTTCTTGGGCAGTTAGATTGTGTCTCTCTTGACTCTACCCTCCTCTTTTATCTATGGTTGGAATTCCTACTTGCCTCTAAGCTGCTCTGCCATAGGCCAAAACAGTCCCTTTATTATCCAGTGGTAATTCATAGTGTACAGAAAGACATCCCACATCAGTACCCTGTTAAAGTTGAGCATATCTTGGCCTACTACTAATAGACTGTGAGTCCAATGACTATTTATAGTGGGTTTTTTTTTTTTTGATTTGTCTAACTGAGTATAAGGCATTATTTTTCCCAGCTAAACTAGCAGGCATGCTTTTGAAGGGTCTGAACATATTGGGATGCCCTTACCAGTGTAGATAGATATATATCTCAGTGTTCCTGGGCTGAAGAAGAGTCTCCGTCTCTTGAAAGCCAAGGATCTTCCTAGATCAGACTTCTTCCTGGGCACTCACTTGTGTACACACCTTTAAACCATGTTAGTTGACTGTCATTGCTACATCAGATGACCACAGACTTATTAGATTAGAGCAATACCATTTCATTTATACCCTTCAAGGTAACAAATCTAAAAAGGGTTCTGTTACCTAAAAGCAATGACTAGACTTCTTCCCAGGGACCCGCAAATAGATCAGTTGCCTTATTGCCTTTTACTCACTGGCTCCTTCCAACCCCAAGGCCACCACTGAATAGATGAGTCTCTCCTAGGGTGCACCTCTGTTCAATACTCTTCCTCTATGGTACCCTCTCTCACTTAGTGCCTACATGATAACACTGAGTCAACTCATCTTCAGTCAGTACTAATAACCCAATTCACTCTGCCAATTCTGCTTTCCCTTGCCCTATGACCTGATTGCTTGCTATTCAGAGGCATTTTTATCCATGTTGTCTTGATAACACAGACCAACAGAGCTCAGGTCATCTGTAATGAAGCAGATTTTTCACAGTTTCTGGTTCAGGAACTTGAGAGTCCAAGATCAAGGGACCATCAACAAAAAAAAAAAGACATTCTTGTTGGATATTGTCATTGCCCACAGAAGACATCCAATGGGGTAAAGAGGTGGAACCAAACTCCCTTTTATAATTAAACTTTTCCCATGATAGCAGAATTAATTTTTTTTTGGTCAAAGCCTTCTTGACCTAATCACTTTCTCCTAAATATGGTTCCACTGGGTATTCATCTTCAGAAAATTGCTTTTGGAGAAACATACTCAGACCACAGCTAGGGGTGAAGGTTTAGACAGTCGTAGCAGTGGGAACATTATTCCTCCAACCTCATGTAACTGTAAGACCTCTAGCTAATTCTCCATGCAATAACCAGCAGCTTACTGGGTGGCAAGAGTTCTAGGTAGTTAAGTATGTACAAAGACTGAGATACCTTGTCCTCTCCTGCCAACTGTATCAGTCACAAAATAGCAACAGCTATCTGTTGGAATAAAAACATAAATAAAATGTAGAGTGTCTCTAAATTATAAATTCCCAATATAATCAAGACATTATATAGAGTCTATTCCTTTACATTGATGTATATTAAATGAAGAAATTAACGAGCTTTGTTGTGACATTTTTGTGCGAGTTCATACTGCACTCCAGTCATTTCCATCTCCTGTGACCCACCTTGTCCACCTGAACACCCACCCTACTGGCTCCCTTTCTCTTCCTAAATTCCCCTTTCACAAATATCTTTTTGAATTCAGCTTCTTTTATTTAATATAATATACTTTCTGTTCCACCCATTTTCTGAGATCAAAACCCTTCCCTCTCATCCATAGATGTGTATATGCCACATTTCTTTATCCATTCATCCAGTGATTGGCAGCTAAGGTTACTCCATGGCTTGTCTATTGTGGGTAGTGTCTAGCGTGGCAATCAACATGATGTGCAGGGGGCCTGGTTAGTTTTTATTATCAGTGTGACACAATCTAGAGAGAGCTGGAAGAAGAGACCTCGAATGAAGAATTGCCTTCATCACATTGGCATGTGGGCACATCTTTGAAGAGTTACATATGTTTTGGTAGTAGATATGGGAGGGGCTAGCCCACTCTAGGTAGACTCATCCCCTAGGCAGGTGAATCTGGGTTGTATGAAAAGGACAGAAAGCCATGGATTGCAAGCCAGTAAACAGAATTTCTGTATGCTTTCTACTTCACTCCTTGCTTTGAGTTTCCCTCAGTAAGAGATTAGTACCTGGAAGTGTAAAGTGAGGCAAATCCTTTCCTCCCCAAGTTTGTCACTATCATGATTATATTTTCTTGTATTGATTGGCTATTTGTGTTTCATTTTTTGAAAACTCTGCTTATTGTTCTTCAAAAATATTAAATTCTTTTTTGCATGGTATGTGTGCATGTGTGTGTGTGTGTGTGTGTGTGTGTGTGTGTGTGTGTGCACATGTGCACTCTCTCTCTAGGACAATTTTATTAGCCTTACAATTTTCCCCAGGGCTCTAAACCTCGGCAGGTGCCTGGAGGAGGAAGATGAAGCTGGGAATAGGAAAAATCAATTGAATTAAAACCACATTGAAATCAGTCACACACGGTGGACCAACAGTCACATAATGGCAGGTGGCCACGTAAGGGTATAGAAAGAGTAAAACTCGAACTATGAGGAGACTCATACTTAGAACAGTGATAGAATGAAGAAGAGAAGTTACACTCAGAAAACTGACTGGACTTACAAAGCTGCCCTAAGTTGGTAAGCTCATATATATATATATATATATATATATATATATATATATAAACTATATATATATTTAAGACAGTAAAGTAGAAGGGAGTTATTTGTGAAGAGGAAGAGGGTGGACAGGGTATAGTGAAGACAGGAGAGGATGCTGGGAAGAATCCTTATGAAGTTCTGAAGAACTATGTGGCATGAACAATTAAAGAGTTAGAACTCGCAAGTAAATTTTGTATTTACCTATATCCAGTATTCTGTCTGCCCATATTTCAAAATTGAAATTACCTCATCTATTTCATCCTGTTTTACTGCGTTTGATCTAATAAATTCCTTGTAACCAGAAGTGCTGGTGAATTTTAAAGACATTTAAAATATGACTGGTCGATATTGGATTTGTCATGCGTTTACCCCGACTTTGGAAGTCGTCCCAGGACCTAATTTTTCCTCGCTCTTTGCAAAAGATCCATAATTCATGATTGCCGTTGACTTCAATACAAGGTATTTAGTCCTGTCAAATTCTAGCTTTGTTTGAATAAAAATGGCCCTCCTCTAATTATAGGTTTTGATAAAGCTAATTTTGGTGTGTTATCCACTGGGCTGCCTCAGTGAAGCCGGCAACATTTCTGATACAAAAAAAAAAATGGCTTAAAGATAACCAAGGGAAAGACAGGACCTAGGAAAACAACCGTCAAGTGCATTGGTGGCTCAGAAACTGGAGACTTTTTCAGAAAAATAAATAATAAATAAAAGATACAGGAAGTGAGTTGCGTGGGCAGAATAACTCAAATCATCAGAAGTTGGGTGGGGACTTTATTTTGCATCTAAAGGAAGCTGTATGAGAAGCTTTTTAGAGTCTGGATACTGGACGTTTCTGTGTGTAACTACGGAAGTAACCGCCCTAGGAGGAGGTTCTATGACGTAAGCAGAGATTTGATGATGTCACAGAGCAGCGCTTGGAGATTGCGTGTTTATTCCACTAGGGGCGCTAGACTCCCTTGAATGTGGGTTCACTATCTTCTCAGTGGTATGTGGAAGCCAGTTCAGCCTCTGAACCTCACAATTGTTCAGCAGGCTTTGGGTGCCTGAACGTTTTCAGAAGACAGAATCTGGATGACTAGGACATTTTTGCGGGGGTAAATATATTTATGAAGTAACTGGGAATCTCTGTAGTCCCAGAAAGTTAAGAGTTTTCCTTCACAACTCTTCCGAGTCTATGTACAAATGTTACTGCCTCCCATGTTTGGCAGTTGTGGGGATGATCTAGGCCGGCCATTCTTTCAAGTTTATTATCCTTACAATATCAAATTGATCATTCTAGTAAAATAGCAAAAGTCTTTGTCCATATGTATTTTAGAAGTTACAAACGATTTCCAAATGGCTGTTGGTGCCTAAACAAATAGTCTTGCTTGTTGTGGTGGGGATCATGGTACTGACTTCTGTAATGAGAAACTCTGGACAGCTTTATGTAATAAACTTGGGGCTGGGTCAGAGGATCAGTAGACAGGAGTCTCACGTCTTTCAGCAGGTGTTTGTGGGTGCAGCCACATAGCTAAAGTCTTGAGCGTGAAGGAGGGGTGGGGCCGCCCTTTGACTCCTTTGCTACCCTGCTTCCATTCTGCCTACTCACCTTAGAAACAGGCATACCACCTCCCCACATTGACCTAGCCAGTCAGGGAGAGGTTCCTCAAAAGAGGCAAACTGTCTCTGAGAAGAAATGTGTCTGAGATTGTTATTCTGAGCTGTAGAGAATCATTTGTTAATTTTCCTATTAATTTCTTACTATGACAAAATTACATTTATTCAAACCTGTTTAGCAGTGCCTTCTTTGCCTGCTCTGAGTTCTCCCTGATAAGAGCCTTGGTCCAGCATCCTCCCTCTTGTTTTTACAGGAATTCATATGGCAGAGGCAATGGTGGTGTGTCTAGCTTAAGCAAGAAAGTTCTTCAAACCCAGTTATGAAGCCCAAGCACAGAAAGATAACCAAAAGACTGTGGACTAAGGATGCTATGACCTCCTGCACTAGGTCTACAGCCATGAGGAAAACAAGTCTAAATAAGAAGCGAAGGCCAGCTCTCTGGAAGCGAAAAAAGGGCAGGCCATCCCAGCCTCTGAGGAACATTGTCGGCCACAGAATTTCTCATGAATGGAAAGAAGGTAATGAGCCAGTCACTCGATGGAAGGCCATTGTTCTAGACCAACTGCCAACAAAACCCTCTCTCTATTTGGTGAAGTATGATGGGATTGATTGTGTCTACGGACTGGAGCTTCACAGCGATAAAAGGATTTCAAAACTTAAGATCCTGCCTAATAAAGTGTCATTTCCTCAAGCGAGAGACAGCCACCTCGCAAGCGCCATCATCGGCAAGGCAGTTGAACACAACTTTGAAGGCAAAGATGGCTCTAAGGATGAGTGGAGGGGGGTGGTCCTAGCCCAGGTGCCGTTCATGGAAACCTGGTTTTACATCACCTATGAGGAAGATCCAGTCTTGTTCATGTACCAGCTCCTGGATGATTACATCGATGGTAACCTCCGCATCTTGCCGGAGTCTCCTCCAGCAGAGGTGAAGTCAGAAGCAGGCAATGATATCCTGACAGGCAAATTTGTGCAGTACATCACAAGCGATGGAACCATAAAGACTGGCAAGGTCATCTACCAAGTTCTTGTCAAACCTTCCGTGTATTTCATCAAGTTTGATAATGACAACCATATCTATGTCTATGATTTGGTGAAAAATATCTGTTGAAGTGAAATTCACAGTGTGGAGAAATAGGTGTATGGCTTATAGAATTGGGGGTGGGGTGGGGATGTTATTTGTTTGTTGGGTTTGTGTGTGTGTGTGTGTGTGTGTGTCTCAGATACCTAAGGGTCTCCAATAACCCCAGTATCTTTTCCATTGGAATTTGTTTTGCTCTAAAAATAAAAAATTTTGTTGTGTGTAAACACTTTGTTTGTTGGAAGAGACGGGATGCGTCAGGTCGACGGGACATCAAAGGAAACAACATGGGTGAACCCAGTCTGTGAAGTGTACATCTAGCGTCACCGTAGGCTAAAAATAAAACAGGACTGGTTTGTTCTGCTGTGAGAGGAAGGAACTGGAGGTAGAAGAAGGAGGACAAGATGGCTGTTTAGAAAACAGTGAAGAGGGACCAGAGAGAGGTAGACTCTGGGGGAGGGATGAAGTTTGAGGGAGAAGCATACAATTGGGAAAGGGGTAACATAACAAAGTGAGGTCTTCGGACTCACTGGGAAATATAACTGATTGGAGAGGGACACAGACATAGAATCAGACTCAGAGAAAAATGGGTTTCATTTGACTAATGATCGTAAAGTAAGACATCCTGTCTCTTAAGAATTGTTTTTATTATGTTGATGAGGGAGGGCAGTGTATGTGAGTACAGGTGACCACAAGTCCTTCAGAGCTGGAGTTACAGGTGTTTGGGATGGGCATGGATATGGATAACCAAGCTCAGGTTCTCTGCAAGAAAGTGCCCTTAACCACAGAGTCATCTCTCCAGCCCCATAACATCATCTTTGGAATAAATCCAATATTCATTCTCAGAGAAGAGATCAGAATAAAGATAAGAAAGGGGATTAATGGTGGTCTGGGGAGAGCTGAAGAACTCAAAAAGAGGGGAGTAGAGAAATGGAGACAAATGAATTCCAAGATATGGCTGAGGGAGTTCTCAAAATGGGAGGATGTGAAACTTAGGAAGAACAGAAAGATCATACAAAGAGTTGAACTTGGGCCATATCCATATTGGCTTCCTTGACTCTAATACAGAACCTTGTCACTACAGAAGGTGGGCATGGGGTAGGGACTTCCCATAGGGACATTTTAACCAGCATGACTCAAACGAGTGAATCCAATGCTAAATTTATGAAACTCCTAAAAACATCATAAAAAAAAACATTGTTTTGTATGATTACTGAAAAATAATTTAAAAGAGATGGGTGCCTTGTGAACTGCTTTCAGATAGTAAGTAGTCTTGGCACAGCTTCTTTGAGCACTGTTTGCCTCTATTACAGCCTGTAATCTTCCCAAGGTCTCTGCTGGATACTATAGCTAACCACCAAGAAGCTTCCAGTCCAGCCAGTTCAGCCTCACTCTCCCTCATCTATGTGACTTCTCACAAATCTATGGGTCCTTTTTTTCCTATCTAGCTCCTGGAAGTTCCTTTTTACTACACACATATGACCTTGTTCCCAGCAAACACCAAAGGTGATGCCAATGCAGAAGCCCTGAGCTCTTTCCTACTCCTGTTTTTATGACTTTCAAATGCTCTGAGGTCCCCAATACGCAGCTATCTCCTCCCAAGAAAGCCCCTGTGTTCCCTCAGGTCTCCCTGAGCCCATCTGCCCTCCAGGAATGGCCTTTGAGAGATAGCCTTACCATGGTTTGACTTGCTCACTGCTGTTCCTACTCTTTAAAATCAGTTTCTATACTGCAGAAGTTAAAATAATGCCTTTTTTAGTTTCGATTAATTTTGTTATTTGGGGTAGGGCTTTTTTATAGGAAAAAATGTCCAGTAGAGTCACTGTTGTTCATCTCTCATAACCACAAATAAAAATCTGCTCGACACTTCACTTTAGTTGAAAGGTAAGATGTGCATGTGTATCTGCCTATT
Organism: Sigmodon hispidus; assembly: GCA_004025045.1. Classification (NCBI taxonomy): domain Eukaryota; kingdom Metazoa; phylum Chordata; class Mammalia; order Rodentia; family Cricetidae; genus Sigmodon; species Sigmodon hispidus. The sequence continues at coordinate 14,517 of PVIH01002027.1, forward strand.
TTGTAATTATTCTAGGTTGCTTCTTTTCTCACTGTAATAAACACCATGACCAAAGTGAACTTGAGAATGAAAGGGCTTACTTGGCTTACAGTTTAAAGGCCATCATCACTGAGAGGAACCAGGGCAGGAGCTTGAAGCAGTAACCAGAAGGAACATTGCTTGTTGGTTCGCTCCCCGACTTAGTCCCTGATCTATCGCTACGAAGAGACACCATGATCAAGGCAACTCTCATAAAAGTTAAGTTTGGGGGCTAGCCTACAGCTTCAGATGTTTGGTCCATCATCATCATGACCAAGAGCACTCACGGTGCTGGAGCAGTAGCTGAGAACCAAGTCCTGCTCCATAGACAGAAGGACTCTGGCATGGTATGGGCTTTTGAAACCTCAAATTCCACCCCCAGTGACACGCTTCCTTCAATAGAAACACACCTCCTCCTAATCCTTCTAATCTTTGAAAATACTGCAACTCCCTGGTGACTAAATATTAACTTATAAGGCTCTATGAGAGCCCTTCTTGTTCAAAACACCACAGATACCATGATTTGCTCAGCAACTTATATAGCCCAGACCCGCTCCTGACTAGTGATGGCCTTGCCCACAGTGCTAGGTCCTTCCACATCAATCATTAATCAAGAAAATGTCCCACAGACTAACAAGAGGCCAGTCTCATGGATGCAATTCTTCAGATGAGGTTCTCTCCTCAGGTGACTCTAGATTACCAAGTGAACAAAAACCAACCAGCACAATAATGTTTATCTTACTCCATGTCACACATTTCTGCACAGTCTCCACACACACCAATATAGCATCAGCCCCTCTGTCTGGGCAAAGGTCCACTTCACTGAATGGCAGAAGTCAGAGGTGGCTACTGTCACCAAGGTGAATATCCAATGATAAGAAATAAATATGTTCTACAGGCTCATGTCCCCTAGTGATAAATATTCTGGTATATTCTACACTTAATTCAACTTAAAACTGACAATACAACTAATTCCTAGTTAGCCACTGGGCATTTAATGGGTCACAGTAGACCATAGAACCAAATTTCATCTCCTCTCAATAGGCGACATGGCCCTTTCCCAAAGCCTGTGAATCTGTTCCTATCTCACAATTGGCCATGACATCACAAAATACATAAAGCGAGTCTTGCACAGGTTCTATGCCTCAGCTCTACAAATCCTTTTAGCCTTCTACAGTTGCGCTTTGTAGAAGCCCTTCTTGGAGCACAACCTTCTTTTATCCCAATAAACATTGAGAACCACACTCTCTCCATCTTTTTCTTCAGCCAATTGTCTAACTGCCAGCCAACTCAGCTACAACCACAAACCCTCATTAAGAAATCCAGTACATTTGACTTGATGTTTAGGGAACAAAGTGCCCTGCATTCATGGCTGCACTGAAGTCTGACTCATCTGTAATAAAAACCCACCACAATTAAGAGGAGCATTACAAGAGCTATGAAAAATACCAAGTCACAAGACAACCATCACAGCTGGCCAAGCCTTCCAGCAACTTTATTGAAGCATAATTTACATACTAAAAAATCCATATATTTTAAGTGTGTGATTTAATGGTTTTTCAAAGGAAATTTACAGCTTCCTTCCTTTTTATATTCATTTTTCCACTAATTCATATGATATTGAAGTCTATTAAAGCACAGAAGTGAAGTCAGGGGAAGGATGAGAGTGGGAAGCAACAAGGCTCTTGTTACTCAGACAACAGATATATTGGCAGGATCTTCCTGATGTTACCACTCAAGAACATTGGGTCTACCCTTAGCTTGAAGCTTTCAGACAAAAAGCTTAAAAGTTTGACACATAGTTCCTCCTATATGAAGTACAGACCTGACCTGGTTCAGTCAGCATCACTAACACCCATGTTTATGTCAGTCAACCTGTGATCACTGTGAAAATACCTGGCAACTTAAAAAGAAAATAGACTTACTTGGTTCCATGTTTCAGAGGTTTTGGTCCATGGTCACTAGACCATGGAAAGGGACATGATAGAGCACAGCTGCTCACTTCATTGGCAGCCAGGAAACATAAACACAGGAAGAGACCAAGGACAAGAAATACCCTCCAAATCCACCTCTCGAGTGACTAACCCCCTCAACAAGCTCTATCTCCTAGTTTTCTCCACTTCTGAACACCATCAAATCATGAATCCATCATATTAACTCATTGATTAGATCCCTCAGAGTTCAATCACTTCTCAGAGCCCCACCTTTGAAGATTTTCCTGGGGACCAAATGTTCAACACATAAGCCTTTAGGGGTCATTTCAAACCCACACCACAACAGTACCAGTCATGGGAAACCCAGAGATGGGACCCCTCTGCTCTCTGCAAGAACGTCTCTGTCGAGCAGTTCTTAAAGGGCAGTTTCCAGAGCAATGGCATCAGAACCACCCAGGAGCTATTACAGATACAAGTTCAGGGTCCTGACCCACATCTATATATCAGAAATCTGTAGGGTTGACTCAAAGGTCTAAAATCTGCCTCATACTAGAAGCAGCTGGGAAGATTTCTAACAATCACCTATTTCTGATGCTGAGTCACACCATGTCTGCATTACAGGATATTGTCTGGGGTGAGATACTGTCAGCAGTCATTTTTAAAGACCCACTATGTGGGTTTGAATGGGAAATGGAACAGCTATAACACACATGGGGGACAGGATGGGGAGGGACTGAGTTCAAGAACCATCCATCAATAAAGGAGGTGGGTGAAGAAAGATTGTAAGACCCAGAAGCCAGTGAGAACTGGAACATATCAGTGTCTTCTGGACACAGCAGGACCACTGAACTCAGGAACATACATAGCTGTGTTTCCCCGCACAAAATCAAGACAGTCAACATTCCATTATAGAGGAGGGAGAGCCTCATCATCTCACCCCCTAGCTGAGGAGCTATGGACAGATGATGGGAAAGGAGAGTTTCTTCAAAGGTATGGCTGTTGCTAAGTTGACTATACTCCAGTGCACGGCCCTATGCCTATGAGTTTATGGGCAACACAGATTACTCAGTGGGTTATTATGGAGGAGAGAGAAGGAAGCATGAAGTTGCAAGGTAGGCAGGTGGGGATGGATCCAGAAGGAGTTAGGAAGTGGGGGAATAAATGCAATCAAAATATATCGTAATAAAACTTCTCTTTTCTAATGTTTCGCTTTTTATATAAAGTTTGATACTGATTTTCAAAAAACAATAAAAAAATATATTGTATAAAGCTCTCAAGGAATTAGTACATATAGTTTTTTTAAATACTGCATCTGCATTGTCATTTTCTAAATAACAGCTCCTTGTATAGTAATTGTATTATACTAAGTACAAAAGTAATCCAGGGATTATTTAAAATGTAGGATGAGCTGGGGTGGGAGGAATGACTCAGGAGTAAAGTGTTTGCTGAGCAAGCATGTGGACCTGAGTTAAAAATCCTTATCACCTACATAAAAAGAGAGGTGTGTAATTACACGTGCACCTATAACTCCAGTGCTGAGGGAGGTAGAGACAGGAGGATCATGGGGCCCTGCAGGCAGGCAGCCTAGTTCCAAGTTCAGCAAGAGACCCTATCATAGAGAAATAAAGTGGAGAGTGAAGGAACAGGGCATGTTATGTCCTCTGCTTCTGCACTTACAAGTCTATATGCATGCATGCACCCATATAAACGAACATAATAAAGTATACAAGAGAATTGCATAGGTTATATGCAAATACAATGCATTTTAGCCAAGGGACCTGAAGACTTCTGTCACTGGGCTCCCTGAAGCCAACCCTCCAGAGATACCAGGGGTATCGTCTTCCTATGAAAATGAAACCTTGGTTAGGTGTGAGTCTGGTGGTCCCATGGCAGTTCTCCTCTAGGCTTTTGTTCACAATAGAGAATGTTCTAAAACTGCTGAAAAAATGAAAACTAAAAGCTTCATCAGGGTTTCTAGGCTTGTATTAAAAATCTTATTTATCACGCTTTATTAAACTGAAAGGAAATCTACAGGCTCCAGCAACAATTGGCTCAATCATGTTGGCTTCTGTTTCATCCCACTATGAATAGCAATTAATTGCACATCAATAGTTTTCATGCTTTGAACTAAATCCGGATGAAGGAATATGTTTCCACACCGACAAGTAATGCCAATGTGGATAATCATGTAGAAAAGGGGGAGGGGGTTGGGATTCCTTTGGCTTATGCAAGAGTGATGGCTGATTGGAAACTTGTTATGCAAATAACCTAACCCCTGAGAGATGAAATGTAACAATAAAAATTTTACCACCAAATGGATGGGCAGTCATTACTTGATTTCTTTTTTATATACTGTTGTGGTTTGAATAAGTGTGGGCATGATAGGCTCTTATATTTGAATATGTTTGGTTTCCAGTTGGTGGAACTGTTTAGAAAGGATTAGTTGGTGTGGTCTTGGAGAAGGTGTGTCACTGTATTGGCTTTGAGGTTTCAAAAGCCCACACCAACCCCACCTCTCCATCTCCCCACCCCCCTTCTCTGCCTGCTGTCTGCAGATCAGGGTGGGAGCTCTCAGATACTGCTCCAACACCATGGCTGCCTGTCTGCTGCCCCATGATGGTCATAGTCATGGGCTCCACTCTGAAACTGTGAGCAAAATCTCAATAAAATGCTTCCTTTGTTTAAAGTTGCTTTGGTCATGGTGTCTCTTCACAGCAACAGAATAAAAACTAAGACATATACCTTCCTGTTTATTTTCCTAATAGCACTCTATTTATTTCACTAAAGTTGCCTTTTGTCCATTGAACAGTTGTAGGAATAGGTTCAAAGGAGTTGGAGATATGGTTTAGAGAATAAGAGAGCTTCCTGCTCTTCCAAGGACCAGAGTTCAGTTCCGAGCTGTAACTCCAGATCCAGCAGGCTGACATCCTTTTGTAACCTCTGCAGGTACCTACACTCATACACACACACACACACACACACACACACACACACACACACACACACAAATACACACACACAAATACACATACACTCACACACATGCATTCTCATATACATATACACATTCATATATACACACTCACAAATATTCACACAAATACACACACATATTCATACACACAAATACACACATACACACACATACACTCACATACATGCATTCTCATATACATACACACATTCATATATACACACTCACAAATACACACACATTCATATATACACACTCACAGACACACATATACATTCATATATACACACAAATATACACACATATACATATACACAGACACAAATACACACATATATTCATACACACACACACACACACCATCAAGTAAATTCTTACTTATGAGGATTTTAGATTTATCCAGCGACCCTGCAATTTCATTTGGTCTGCCTGATACCTATGGGAACAGTACACACCTCTTCCTTCCTTTTGCTCTAGAAAGGATATATACAGCATCTACAGGTTCACTGCATTTCTCTTTATTCTCTTCTTCATCTTTAAGAATCTAAATTGACAGAGATGCAAGAAACTTATTTTAAATAATTCTTTTTGTACGTGGGCCACAAAGGGAAAAAAACAACAAATAAATGCATATCCAAATGCTAATACCAAACTCATATCCATTTCCCCTAATAAATGCTGGCTTTGGACATTAGAATTCAGGAGATGAGACTTTTGAAAAAATCTGATTCCCCAGTAGGATATGGAATTTCTAGTCTCCTGAAAAGGAACATCCATAGAAAAAGACAGAAGGTAGATTGCTTTTGTCTACAAGTTGAATCAGAAGCATTTGATAATGATGGACATAGAGGAGCTCAGCCCACACCGACAAAAGAACAAAGAAATGTGGGGGGCAAGGAGGTATCTGGGGGAATAGTAGGTCCCTTATTAGTATTAAAAAATTCTTGAAGTCAGAAAATGACATTTAACAAAAGAAATAACTACATTTTCACTAGGCAGAACAGTTTTTACAATTGCCTTCCTTTTTGCCATGGAATAAAGGAATTTGGACCAGCAGGGTCAGTTTGTGGATGGCTAAAGCCATTCCCATCAAACTTTAAGAATATTGTGGATTTTTTTAAAGATAGACTTGAATAAAATTAGAAATTTTTCCTGTTGAAGGGAGTAAGTGGTGTCCCCGAAAGAGACAAAGGAGTGTTAGAACTCAATGCTTGACTCTTTCAATAAATACCATACTGGTAACTCATGTGTAAGCTGGTACCAGGAGAAAAATGAAAGTTGTATTTCTTGATTTAGAAAGATTATAATGCGTGTGAATAGCTGCCAATAAAAAAAAAATGGGCCTCAGATTTTCAAAAAGCATGAAAAAGCCACTGTGGAGTTATTGCATTTTGTTTAAAGAGCCTTAGTTTCCTGTCTGCAGGAACACAGAGACTGGAGGAAAAAGCCTGGGACCTCCTAGAGATAACTTCGGACAACTTCTGAAACCACGCCCACAGGAGGAGGCCGCTTTTCTCAGAAAATGGGGTTAGGAGAGCTGAAAAGTGAAGGCGTTGTATTGATCAGTACCTGTAATAGAAGAACCGGGAGCTGGTTCATAGAGCTAGGCAGCCGCCGCCAATGAGGCAGCCAAGAGCTAAGAGGATTGGAAAAGATAATAATAACCCAGACTTCATAGAAGCCAATATAGATTCGTGGAGTCTGTGAATTTAATCTTACGCACTTTGGGCAGGAAAAAAAAATCAAACCCAGGGTTCCCTCTTCTCTCAGTCCAGTGGAACTCTGGCCCATGCTGCAGATGGTCCATGTCCAGTGTAGATGATGGAAGCCCTGAGAGAAACCGAAACTAGATCATGCAATTGCTGTGCGCTGAACAGCATGACTCAAGTCAGAGCCATCATTGGGGAAAAGAAAAATCACACAGCACCGGAAGTAATCCTTGTCTGGGCCTGTGTGAGACCGGAAGTGAATGGCATCATTAACTAATAACCACTGCCTTCAGGTATCTGCTAAGCACAGGGGATGTGGCTGACAAATCAGGAAATGATTTTTAAGTTTAAACACAATTTCTATTAAATTTTATCAAGTGTCTCGTGGCTATTTTTAGCACAAGCTTCCAGATTATGTGGTTTCACAGAAAACAGCACTCAGGAAATATATTTGAAACCTTGGGGATTCCTAACACAAGAGAACAAGCTAAGATAAGAAAAGCTCCAGGCATTGAGGAGGCAAAGACAGGCAAATCTCTGAGTTCAAGGCCAGCCTGATCTACAGCGTGAGTTCCAGGACAGTCAGGGCTACATGAAGAAACCCTGCCTCTAATAACCAAAAACAATGAAAATATAAGAAAAGCATGGAGGTGGAGTGGGATAAAACAAACAAGTGGAAATCTGTAAAACAGTGAAAGGAAAATAGAAAAGAATTTTCTATAAAAAGCCAGCAAAGTAAGGATATAGCTCCAAACCCATCCTTGTCTTCCAGGTTCATTCAGCACAGCAAAATTGCCAATGTACAGTCATCCCTGTGGATAATCTCTGAAAGTTTCATACACACAATCAGAGAGAGAGAGAGAGGGAGAAAAAGAGAGAGAGAGAGAGAGAGAGAGAGAGAGAGAGAGAGAGAGAGAGAGCCTAACTAAGAAGGATTTACAGAAAGGTATCTATTAAATGACCTGAAGATTTGGTGCTAAATTACATGAGCGTTGTGTAGGAATGAGCTCCAACCAAATTATACAAGTTCTGCAACCATTTGTGTACTTTCTCTCCCCTTAGCTGCGGGAGTATCACATAGATGGCTGTCACTTATGTCTTGATTTTAGGTTTGCCGTGAACCCTTTTCTCCCATTGAGTGTGGCTGAGGTTTCCAGGACTTTGCAGAGCATTTGTGTCTGGTGAGGCAGAAAAAAATTAAAAAGAGGCTCAATACTATATAAAACATCAAAATAACAAAGCATACAGAGCTTAAAGAATACAGGGGATCCCCTGGCAAGCACACAGACCCAAGCTTACAAAGTTGGGCCCACAACATCAGTGGGCACCAACTATCATTCTTAGCATCCCATCATGCTACTGAGGTCATACTCATCTCTTGAGACCAGAGGAGGACACATTTGAAAGATCCTTTCCCCAAAAGTAAAACTCTAACCAAAACTTTAGAACAATTTTAAATATAAAAACATACATGGGGTGTGTTAGTATTTTGCACGTGGAAGAACACATGGACACACTACCATGCTGCCAAGGAGTCATATTAGGTTTATTAAAAGAACTGGTGGCAGAGGGGAAGAGAAGGGGAGGAGACGGGGAGGAGACAGAGCAGAGAAGAAAGAGTGTCTGCCACATGGTTGGGCTCTTTAAAGGCTGACCATGCAGACACACCCCAGGCACCACTACAGGCAGGGAGTGGTCGCAACACTGCCTGGTGGCCATGCTCACACTAACAGGGTGGAGAGGGGCACTAAAGGATTAAAGTATATGTGTCCAGGAGCAGATGTCTGATGGGAAGAGTTCAGAGTACTCCTATCAAACCTCAGCCAATGACCCCCATCCAGAAGCTCAAGAGACTGGTTTATTTCTAAGAACAAATCATTATCTACCTTAATGGAAAAGAAAACTAACCTAGAATGAGTTCAATGAAAACCCTTTGAAGTCTACTGAAGGTTTTGGAGCCATACTCCATAGACAATTACCGTGTAGAATGTGACCCAAGACTGCAGTTTGCATAATAGCATTCAACTTTCTGCAATATTTTTTACTCTCCTAAAAATCATGAATGTGAGAAGGAACAAAGGCACCCAGTGGAACACATTTTAGTTTCCATACAAAAAGTTCACTTTCAGCCAAACACCCACATGGCTAGTCTGCAGCTCACCAACCCTGGTCATGAGGGTATTGACAAATACGTGGATATGCCACATGGGAGAGCCATTGCCCTGGCTCCTGCCTTCTGGAGGCTCCAGAATTATGTCACCTTTAACCTGTCATCACCCTGTTGACAAGTGTCTTGTCTTATCTTCGATTTAGGAATGTTTTCTGTAGGCCTTTGGGTTCTTCTTTTCCTCCTTTTCTCCTCCTTCTTTTTTGTGTGTGTCTGTTAATAAACATTCTAAAAGTGAGAAAAAGTTTCTGGTTCTAGTAAAATCTCAAATAAAGTTACTTTTAAAAGATATTTAGTGATGGAGCTGATAAAAATATTTCACCATGTAGGGCTGAGTACCCAGTCTCTTCTGACTACTGAGGCTCAGAAAACATCTTGGAAGGGAGGGTGGAAAGAACGTTAAGAGCCAGAGGGTGGGGAGGAGAGCTGTGAAATGCTGTCTTCTGGACATGACATGGATGTTACCCTCACAAGTTTACAGCAGCTGTGGTTACTTGCATAAGGCCTATACAGGATCAACAGTCAAAATTCCAGCAGAGAGAGGGGTGCTCTTCAGGCCTCATCCCTTACTGAGGAGTTTTTGGCAGTTGGTGGCTGCTGGGGTAAGAGAATCAATTTTCTTTGGGGATGTGGCCACTGGTAGCATTTCTATGTTCCTGTAGATGACCCAATACCCATACCCACATACATACATACATATATACACACACACATACATACATACATACACACATACATACATACATACATACATACACAATGCTAACTGTGCTTACTGGTTATTGGTTACATGAATTTTGGGAGGGGGCTTCTTGAAGGTGGACTTGGGAGGAATCGGAGGATGAAACAAAAGTAGTTATGATCCTATTTCATGGTATACATGAATGAAATGCTCTAGCGTAAAGACAATTTATGATTTAAAGAAAGAAAGTTTAGATTATTAACTTTAGGTATGTAATAAGATGCTATATGACTATAAGAAATTTAAATATAGAATATAAAATTAAACACCATGACTGCCCTATGATTCAAGGGGTAAATTACACATGCTTAATGCAAAGCACTCTCTCCCTCTTTCTGTCTGTCTGTCTCTGTGTCTGTCTGTCTCCCCACCCCTACAAGTCACAAATGTATGCTTAGATTAGTTACTTTTATGTCAAAGTGTCAAAATTTATGACACAATTGATATGAAGAAGGAGAGGCTTGTTTTAGGGCACAGAGTCCCTGGGAACAGGCCATCGTGTCAGGGACAGCATGGTGGAACTGTATGTTGATCAGTGGCACTGAGAGTCAGCATAACACCTGTTCACATCTGGGTAGATCAGGAAGCTGAAAGTTAGATCAGAACCAGCAACCTACTTTTTGCTAGGGCACAGTCTCAAAGCTTCCAGAACCTTCCTAGACAGTGCCACCACCTGGGACAAAGTATTGACACAACTGAGCCATGGAGAAAATTTCACATTCAAATCCTAAGCGATACTAAACCAGGCAAGCAACAAATACTTTTGGATCATAGTTTACTTTCAATTTTGTAAGCAGAACAGAGAACTAAACCCTTCAGGGTAGATTGATTTAGTCTTTGGCTCACAAAGTGTGCCCTAAATGCTACATGGGGTAGAAAATATAGTTTTCTATGTCATGAGTGACGCCGAAAATAATCATCACTCTAATGAAGATAAAATGCAAAGAATTCAGACATACATAATAATTCCAATCATCAATGTGAAAAGCTCTTTTATTTATATATGTGAGCTGCTGTTATTATTTCCCTACTGGGTTGATTTTTATAAGAAAAAAAAAATTGCAAGCTTTGCCTATCCTATCGACCATGGTGCCATTCATCACAGTGTTATGGAGCTGCAATCTAGGGATTAATCATCAGGTTTGACACCAAAATCCATTGTCTCAGTCACAAGACTTTAGCAGGGAAAGTGAACTTACAAATATGTGATGCACTTTGGCATCAGGCCTGTTATGCAAGTGCCTTGCTGCTGCTGCTGCTGCTGCTGCTGCTGCTGCTGCTGCTGCTGCTGCTGCTGCTGCTGCATTGAAATATTGAATGCAACAGCAAGCAGTGGGAGCTAATAAGTCTTTTACATTCTCACTTTCTTCTTTCTCTAGCTCTCCTAATCCTCAGTTTTCATTTGAATATACTGATACACGAAATAAAGTGAAAGTAAGACATGTTCACCATCTTGGATTCCTGTTTGTTGACTGTAATTGTCTAGTAGGCATCAAACACCGGATGATGGTACCAGAGAGAAGGAACAGTGGAGGAGAGTACTTGCTGCATAAGCATACAGACCTGAGTTCAGATCCCAGCAGCCATGAAACAAGCGGGGTGAGCCTGTAATCCCAAAGGAGGAGCAGGATTGCTGGGGCTTACTGGCTTCCTTCCTGGATGAAAAATGTGGGTTCATTCATGGTCAAGCAAAGACCCTGCCTCAAAGGAACATGGTAGAGAGTCACAGAGAAAGATGCTGCATGATTGCCTTCCTCTACCTGCAGGGTACTACATACTTGCACACACACATATGAGCTTACTCATGTGCATGTGTGCACATGCACATTCTTTTTACTTGGTTTTAAAATTTTTGTTAAAGAATTTCACACATTGACATAATGGGTTTTGACCAAATCCACTCCCATTTCCTCCCCTCAAATCCTTGCCTCCTCTCTCACTCATCACTCATCAGTTTCCCCTCCTAATTCTGTATGCGTTCTTTTTTTAAGCTCACCTAGTACAGTTAGTGCTGACTATATGTACATGGTTAGGGACAATCATCCACTGAAGCATGGGCAGCTGCTCAGATGCTAAATCTCTGAAGAAAACTAACAGTCCCCCCAGCAGCCATCAGTTGCCTGTAGCTTCCCATGGGTTCTTCTCCCATGCATTCTGGGATTTGTCTGTGCAGATCTTGGGGATGGAGTCCTAGCCACCATGACTTTTACACACACACACACACACACATACAATTTTAATACCAGAGAATGGCTTTTAAATGATTGGTGTTTAAATATTCTAATTTTTGTACCAGAATATAATCTTATGTATATAAAAATAAATGATTCAAATGAGTATTTAAGAATTTAGTGAATCTTTATCTGGTAAATATCACGGAGTGAACAAAATTAGGTAGTGAGAAACCTTCCTAAGGCCACACCAGAAAAAGTGTAAATGGGGGTTCAAAGGCATGACCCACAGGATGAGGGGCTCTTTAGAGACCAAGGATATAAAGGATTGGGTTTAGAAGCCCACTAGACCAAGGAAAGGGAGTCATTAGCAGAGATCCCAGAAAAGCAGGAGGCAGTTGGCCATACCTTTAAAACCTTCAAAGACAAGGGCTAGTTACCACCAGAAGTAGGAGGTAGAAAAACTGTGATATAACACAGGACACTTGACTACTACATACATGTGGGTTGGGCTCTAAAGTGTGAGGGCCAGAGAGATGGCCCCTAAGAACCCTCAGCACCCTCATCCCCTCTCTGGCTTACAACTGACTCCCTCTTGTGGCCGTTACAGGTATTGCACCCATGTGGCATACACAAAAAGACATAGAAACAAAAGTAAAATTTTAAAATGTGTCATTTAGTTGATATTAATGCACCAAGTTTAATGCTTTATGATTATTGTTATATGATTATGTAAGATGCTAATATATGGAAATCATGTGTAGGATGTATGGGAAATTTCAACTATTCCAGAAAATTCTAAAATAAATGTGTTTTTTTTTTTAATGCAAAGTTAGTAATGGTATTTTTTTTCATTTCCATTTTTCCAGTTTCTGTATATTCTAAAATATATGCGTTTATTATATTCACAGTAAAAAATGTCGTTGTGATGTAATGAAACATTTAAGTAGCCTTACTAAACTGCTTTCTGGAAGTCAGCTAACCCCTAGGTACTAAGAGCTATGATTTAAAGGTGGATCCCAAAGTGTTTACAGAATCACAAGCCATTCACTTTCTATATCTCAAGGTATTCAAAGGATATTTGCTAACATTTCTTTTTCTTTTATTTATTCTTTGAAAATTTCACATTTAAGCAATTATCTGAATCCTACCCACCTCTCTCTCCTCCTTCCAATTACCATCCCCAAGACTCTTGATCACACCACCCTCCAAACTCTACATTCTCCTGTATAATATTCTTTAAACCCCTGAGTCCAATTATTGCTGCCCAAATGAGCATGGGCATGAGGTCATACACTGGAGCATATGGATACATTTGCCCCCAAAAGGACGAGAGAGAGAGAGAGGAAGAAGAAGAAGAAAGAGGAAGAAGAAGAGGAGGAGAAGAAGAAGAAGACATCAGTTATCAATAGCCTTTCAGCTAGACTGTGGTTTCAGCAGCCCCTCTCTAATTTATGCTGGATTTTTTTAACTGGCTTGATCTTATACAGATATTATTCAGGTAACCACAGCTGCTGTGAACTCCTGTGTTAAATAGCCATGTCATGTTCAAAAAACAGTATCTTTCTTCCCTGTCCTTGGCTCTTATAGTATTTGTCCACTCTCCCTTGGTGTTCTGAGCCCTGCTGGAAAGATGGATATAAATGGCATTTCAACATTTCTGAAAATGGAAGGAAGCATCTCATGGTGACCTAGAACCTCACCTGACGTTGTCCATTTCTTCAAGGTCTACAGACCACTAGGATGACGCTGACCAGTGAGAATTATAGTTTCCTGGAAACTGCTGATCAAATTATTAATTCTATTGAATTAAATAATCATGTTGAATTATTTAATGTTGTTCCCAATACCCAGGGTGAAGTGTGGCGTGAAGAGCAGAGAGATCTTGAGGAGGTGGGACAGAGTTTATGTCTCTTTACTCATTGGCATTTGGAGACAGACTCACTCCTAACTCCCCCCTACACATACACCTCTTCCTCCAAAGGGAACTCCAATACAATATTTTATTCTAATTTTATCTCTCCTGTCTGGCTTCCCTCTCTTTTTTTCCATATGTGTGGGGGAGCAGGGGGCTATGAATGCTTTTCCTCTACATGTGCATACACACCCATGTGGAGGCCTGAGGTTGATGCCAAGAAGCATCCTAATCTTTCCACCGCCTTATCTCCTTGCTCATTGAGGTGGGGTCTCTTAATCAGAGACAAGGCTTCCCGGTATAGGTAGTCTTTCTAGGCAGCTTGCTCTGGGTATCCTGTCTCCACCTTCTAAGGTGGAGTTACATAGTGATCTCCACACCCACCTGACGTTTATATAAGTTTGTGGGAAGCAAGTGTTTAACTGCTGGGCTCTCTCCCCAGCCTCTTCTTCCAGAACTTTCTATCACAATTATTCTCCACCTTTGAACCCTAATGGCAAAGTATTTCTTTCTGAGATTTACTGAGTGTGATTGACAAATGAAAGCTGTATACATTTGAGTTGTGTGGTGTAGTGTTATGGTTATACTGTACATAGTGGAGTTATTACAAAAACCAAGTTCATCCATCACCTCATCTTTCTCCACGGAGATCCACTTTCTTGGCATATTGCACATACACAAAAGCCAATGACTTTGCTATTCCCCAGGCTCTGGTGTGTGGTACATGTTGTAAGAGAATCATTCTTATACATTCTGGCCAATCTATTTCTCAAATAGAAATCAAAGATCCCAGGTTAAAACCCTCCTATGGTGCCTTATCATTCATGCTGTCCTAGAGTAGAATGAAAAGTCCATCTGTTGAGAGACAGATGCATTCTAGAAAGACCAGAAGTAGTTGACACACTGTCCTGAGTCTGGGAAATCATCAGTTTAGCTACTTGCTTTTGTGAACTGACAGAAAATTGGTTTTACAAGACAATAAAAATGTAAAAGTTTGTGTTGCTAGTGTCCTGGGGGTCTTGTAGGTTATAGATGCTGAACTCAGGGTTTCACTGGGGTGTGGTGGGGGAGGTCATGTGAGGGTATGGATGAGGTTCCTGTTCATGAGTGGAAGGACAAATATATGTCCATAAGTGCAGAGAAAAAAGCAGGATGTGCAGGGTCTTTTTTACCATTCTCCAACCCTCACTGAACCGGAGCCCACCATTTTGACAAGTATGGCTGGCCAGCATGCTCTTGGGAACCACCTGTCTCGACCCTTCAATGTCGTAGACATGAGTAGCCACGCCTGGCTTTTTACAAAGGTGTCCAGGATTTGAACTCACCATGCTTGCAAAACGGAGGTTCTTACCCACTGCCCACTGAGCCATCACCTCACCAGGACATGGTTTTTATTGTGACCTTCACACTTCCTTTCTGCTGTATGTGTCTCACTGTCAGATTGGAAGCTGCTTCAGTCCCACATGCCTCTATGTTCACACCCAGAACAGAGCAAATCTTATTCAGAGGTGGGCATGTTCTGGTTGCAGCCTCTCAGGTACAGAAGAGCCTGGATGTGCCTCCAAGGCTCAGGCTGTCTTAGGCTTTGAACTGAGAGCTGGTGTCCCTTCCTGGAGGGAGGGAGACAGGCAGAAAAGAGAGATGGGAAGAAAGAGAGGAAGACAGAGAAGGAAAAGGAAGAAAGCAGATTGGTAGAAATTGATAGTAATACCATCAACACACACACACATACACACACACATACACACACACACACACACACACACACACACACACACTACTATGCCTCAGGTGGCATTACCCATGAAATAAACTGGTCTATTAGGCCTATCTGTCCCTCTTGTGAGTAGCCTGTAATTAAATAACTGCCTTTTAAAATCTTGCTATTTTGAAAGAAAACCATTTGAGCATTTTTCCTTAGCTGATGAATTACACGGACCAGTAGTCCTTGATAAACAGGCCTGTGCCAAGCCGGCACATGAGGAAAAACCACTTCTAAAACAATTGATGTGGAATTAGATTCTACATCTCGAGCCTCACGCAGTGACTAAGAGGGAGTATGGGCTTTGCCCCCAGCTCACAGGAGTCTGTTCTTCACAGGAAGGTGAGTCTGACAACTTGAACCAGCCACAGTCTGGTTGCAAGACTGGACATCCAGAGAGTATAAGATCCAGTAGGGTACACATTCCAGGAATTATCATACTTGATTTTCCCCAGGGAAATCAGTTGCTGCATGTGCTGAGACATATAAGCCCCAAGAGTAAAGACAAAACAGGTCTCTGTGGTGATGTGACCATTTCTCCTAACGTCCTGTCCAGCCCAGAGATTCCCCTCCTTCCAGGCCTAATCATAGCTGTAATGGTCCTGATGCTGAGTTTCCTAATAAAGTTCTTTCTAAAGGGTAATTCATCTCTGCTTCCTTCCCATGGAACCCACCACAGCATTTATATAACAGATGTCAATGTATCTTTTTTTTTTTAAGGGAACACAATTCAATCCAAATCTACTCTCTGGCTTCCCGTTAAATGCTTGTCATTTCCACAGCCAAATACTTCCAAGTGCTGACTCACTCCTGCATCAGAAACCTTATCTAAATCAGTTCCTGGTGAGACGTGGGTATGGTTCACCATGAGACAAATCTCTTCTCCATTAAGAGTATACAGAATCAAGAAAGCAAGATGCATGCTGTGGTTAGCATTAACTATACTTTTGATTAGTTTGGTATCACCTAAAAAGAGAGAGGAGGGAGGGAAGGAAAGAGGGAGGGAGGAAGAGAGTCTCAATTAGCAATTTTCTTATTGTGTTGGTCTATAGTCATGTCTTTGAGGAATCACCTTGACTGTTCACTGACTTAGGATCGCCAAGCTCACCGTGGGCATCACCATTCCCTAAGCATTATAAGAAAGGTAGTTGACCTGGAGCAAGCCAGCAAGCAGAGTCCCTCCATAGTTTCAGCTTCCAGATCTTTCTTGAGTTCCTGCCCTGAATTTCATTGATGATTTGAAAGTTGAAATCAAATAAAACCATTTTCTCCCCTTCGATGCTTTTCATGAGTGTTCTATCATAGCAACAGAAAGGAAACTAGGTCAGACTCCATAAGTCTGTGAGATGCTTCACAGGCTCATAGGAGCCTGAGACTGCAGCTTCTGACCCGCCATCCTCTTAATGGACAATGGACGGTGACCTAGACTGACATAAGAGCAGGAATGTGCAGGGTCTGCATTATCCGTGAAGCAGCACTCGTCACTTCTGCCTATATTCCATGTACAAGAAATAGTGCTAAAGATCCAGTGATAAAGGAGTTTAGCAGTGAGAACACAAAAGGAGGAAGAACTTAATACTGATGAAAATTAAGGGCTTCCCATGGGGTCAACAAGATAATCAGAGCTGGACTCTGCAGCCCATTTCCTGTGCAGGCTCCCTCCCCCCACCTAGCAACCAAACAGAATGTTCTGAGTCGAGAAAGAACAGAGCCACAGAAGAAAGAAACCTGAGCATCCTGATATTGCCCCTGTCCTCAGCTGCTCCATACCAGTCAAAGACCCCCTGATAAGTACAGATACTGTCTGGTAAACTTTAAGATTAGGGAATAGTCTGATGCTGGTGCGGTGGCTGTTTAACGGAAAAGGGGGCTACAATAACACCCCCAAAGAAGTATTGAACTTGCTACACAAAATTCAACGTCTTACTGTAAAAGAACAGAACTCAAGGAAAACTCAAGACTTCATTAAAAGGATAATGGCTGTGTCTCCACTGGTCTCTGCCTTCTTGTCACTAAGGGAGTTGGATGCTCCTGGAGCCCCACCTTAATCTCAATCCTCCTCATATTTATAAGACTGCTGGCACTGAAGCAGCCGGAATCACCAGACAAACCGCAGACAAAGGTAACCAAACAAAATATCAAACTCAGGCACCAACACAAATTTTTGCAGAAGCCTTGCAAACAAACCTTCAGTCAACATAGGAATGAAATTCATTTTATTACTTGCCCTGTTCATTGTGAAAACATTTGCATATTAAAAACCCTTTCTTACTAAAGGGGGGGAAACCCTTTTCTTTCTTCTTTAAGGGCCATTTATTTTAGTGTTGTCAAGCCAATAAGAGGTTTATTCTAATACGTAACATAACACACATATGCATGCGGTCATGCACCAATAACAATTTCCCCCTTTACTGTAGCCTAGGGGTTCCTCTCGTCGGCTGTAGGGAAGGCTGTTAAAGACCTTTCTTACCCACCCTTCTTCTCTACTTCAGCTGCTCTTGATCAGTGAGGCATCCACATCCACCATCTTCAGCAACCAAAAGAAATGTACGGAAAGATCAGAAAGATTGGCCACAATCACTTCTGCAGTTAATAACCAGACTCTATGGGGGTTAGAGAGACGGCTCAGGGGTTAAAAGAACTTATTGCTCTTGGAGAGGACCTGAGTTCAATTCCCAGCGCACACACATGGCAGCTCACAAACAAATTTAACATGCTCTTCTGGCTTCCCTGAATACCAGTCACACACACGGTACATATATATGAATACAAGTAAAACATCCCCACATATAAAATAATAAGTAAATCCTGTAAGAAGAGAATAGGGAGCAAGAGAAAGGATAGAAAAAAATCAGGAGATGGAAGGTAAAATGTGTATGTGTGTGTGTGTATATATTTGTATAGAAAGGTGTGTGCAGAAGTGTGTATATATACTTGTATAGAAGGGTTTGTGCAGAAGTGTGTGTGTGTGTCTGTGTGTGTGTGTCTTGGTACTAATGACCCTTTTTTAAGCTGGGATTCTTTCTTTTATCCTCATATATTATGCCAGATATCTTAGTTCTGGATCTGATTTATGATTTGATATTATTATCAATATCCTATCCAAGATGCCAGATAACTGAATACATCTGTCGCTCACCCAAAGATGTGCTCTTTTGGCATCATTTCAGAGAACTCATGGGTGAGATCTTTTCTGTGAGGCCTGAGAAACAAAAAAAAAGAATGAAATGGATCAGGTACAGCATTGTTTACAGTGATCTGGCATGGGGAAAGTATGTAGATAAGAAAATGTGATGTGAAAACTGAACCCAGGCTGAACACAATGGGGACATTCACCTTCCTAGACCCCCCCCAAAACATACCTGCAGCTTTAGGCTTAAATTTACCCTTGTATAGAGAGGTCAAAAAAATCAATTTAGAGTCTGTTGAGACACTGAAGAAAAAGCAAAGCCTTTATCTCAGCTTTCAGTTGAAGAGATGGCAGTAAAATGGGTTAAAGATGTGTAGGGCTATTGGTAGAAACAGATTTAAAGAAAAAAACGATTCATCAGCTTTGATCTAAAATCTTTATTATGTGGTGGTTATTAGATAAAGATGCTGTGCACATCCTCCATTCAGTCACAATGGCACTTTCGACCCATTTCGGCTGGTTACATGTTCATGGATTAAAAGCCTTTTAATAATAGCTACTAAATTTTTTTTTCTCTCCCAGGGCAAGGTAGTAGCAAAACTTGCTGTATAGCCATTATGTGGAGCCTGGACCAGAAAGATAATGGACCCAGCTTTATAAGGCAGGTGGGAATGATCAATTATGTCCCCACCAACTGAAAGCTCTGCCCCATGATCAGCAGGAGTGCCGGTGTTAACCTGGATTTCAGGGAGAGCAGAGACATGCTTTGTCCACTGGCATGTCCAGGAGCAGTTTTATCTCTTGGGACAGAGATGGTCTCCTAGGATCCCTCTAAGCTTACTTCATGGAAACTAGGGAGTGAAGAGGTGTAGGGTGCTCTTCTCTGACTCATAGGCAGGAGGCCAGAGATCTGCTTCTAAATGAGTCAAGAGCCATGGCTACCATGTATGAATGAACAATGCTGGGGTCTCTAGTCTATGATCATATTCTCTTCCTGTCCATCATTTCCTATCAGATTCTTAAGACACCCAGGTCTATCTAGGAGCACATGAGATAGCAGGCCAGGTTCAGAGCGGAGGATAAGATTCAACAGCATCAATGAACACACATACACAAATGCATTCACATGTATATACACATGCATCACACACACACTGGCATGCATACACACATGTACACAGGCACCTACAATTGCATCCACACACACATTCACATGCACACATGTGTGTATACACATGAACGCACTCATAATTTTATAAAAACACATACACATGCAGTTACACACACATGTACATATGTATGTGCATCTAGTTGCACATGTAAAGTGATTGTACACACATACATGTATGTATGTTATTCCCACCTCTGATTTCTTTCAATACTCACCCTAGAAAGAGGGAGCCATTTGGTGACCACCCCTAAAGCTTTTCTTTAAAACATATGGTTGGAAGTAGGGAGGCAGTTAGGTCAATAAAGTGTCTGCCTCACATATTAGTTTGCTCCCTCTGTTGCTGTGATTAAAAAAAATACTCTAGTTGGAAACAACTTGGAATCTGGCAGGAGTGGAGGCTGAACTAAGCAATACTGGGACCGTGGGACCTTGGGACCGCCTGCCCATGGAGGGGGATGGGGAGATGTGGAGAAAAGAGAATGACCTGATGTGGTGGGAGGGGGAAGGGACCTTGAATAAGGATATACAAGGATAGAAAATGTGACTTCTTTATTCATAACAATAAAAAAAAGAAAACAACTTGGAGAAGAAAATATTTACTTGGCTTATACTCCCAAATCACTGTCGAGCTTTGAGGGCATTCAGAGAGGAAACTCAAGGCAAGAACCACAGAAGAATGCTGCTTATTGGCTTTCTCACCGTCCATGCTTAGTTATCTTTCTCATAAAGTCAAGACTCACTGGCCTAGGAAAAGTGACACCCACAGTGGGCTAAACCCATCCTCATCAATCATTAATCAAGACCGTCTCTCAAGGATTTGGCCACAAGCCAATCTGATGAAGACAATTCTTTAGTTAAGGTCCCTCTTCCCAGGTGACTCTAGGTTGTGGCAAGTTGTCAATCAAAATTAACCAGGATACCTCATAAGTATGAAGACCTGGATTTGATTCCCAGAACCCACTCAAATTATGAGTGACATGAGCTTCTAATAGCAGGAAACTAAGGATAGAATCCCTGGGACTTGCTGGCCACCCCATTTGACCTAACTGGTAATCTCCAGACCTATGAGAGACCCTGTCTCAATACACTGTGCCTGAGGATGACACCTGAGGTTATTCTCTGTCTCTACCCACATGTGGACACATATACACACACCTACACACATACATGCATCTGTACACACACACATACACAAACATGCCTGCACACTAGATAAATAATAATAGATATTAGATCGATAGACAGACAGACGGTACAGAGAGTATTGTAGTTGAATATATGTATTACAGAACAATCTGAAAGTCTCCCTCCCCTATCAAAACATAACCTGTGTTGCAAGGGAACTCACAACTTAGCCATGGGAAAGGTATCATATTCCAGAAGAAAGGTGGAAACAGATGTTTACATTTCCCATGTGCCTTTACGGGTCAGAGCTGCACATCACAAGACAAAAAATGTGCCACCGTAATGAAGTGTTAATTTTGCTGTAGCAGAAATTAAAAGAGCATTACTTTAGTAAGCACAGAGGGAGCTATAACCAGTGACTATATTTGACCCAAACTTCACTGAGCACTAAAGTAAACACTGTGGGTCTCAGGAGCCCTGAGCTCAGCTCGGTGATCCAGGACAATGGAAAGCTCCACTCCCCACACTAGTGACATTTTTCTTTTAACTTGAAGCAAGACTGTGGTCTCCCTGCAACCAGTGAGGTATTACAGAGGTGGGTTCCTGGAGTATTGATCTGGCAAATGCTAATCAGTGTAGATGTGGGTTGTAGGATGCTCATCTGCCTGCTGCTGCACAGAGCAGCACAAGAGTGCAGGAATGAAGGACAAGGGAAAGAAGCACCCTTCCTTCCCAGTGTCCTCCAGACCCTAGGTCTACCACCCATCCCCATCTTCCCTCTGTTCCTATGGGAGTCAGCATGGCCTCTGTCAGTAACTACCCAGCTCCAGTTATGGTAACACAAGGCAACTTCTGTTACATTTTAACCTATGTTTAGCAGTTTGTGTTACAGGACTTCTCCTGGGTAGGCTTGAACAATGTGCACACTCACCCCCAAAACACCAGCAATAAACAATTCCAGTCAAGTCCAGTTTATCATGGGGGCTCACATGAGCATGGGTGGTTCAGACAACTGCATGAGTGAAAAGCCCACCCCAGCATGGGTGACACTCAAGAAAGTTATATCCTTGAAGCTGTCAGCCCAAGTTGCCGGCAGCTTCACCCAAGAACCCCATGGTCAAGGCTGCCTCTCACCCTACCAAGGCAATTGTTCTCTGCTTATGGAGACAGGCCCATGAATGTGAATCTCCTGAATTTCCTTCTTTCCTCCAGCAGCAAATGCTTCAATTCAGATGGAATCCTAACACAACCCACAAATAAATAATTGTCCAGAGGTCAATGAAACAACTAAACTGTCATTGCTGAGAACTCTACTTTAGAGGGTGAGTGTCCCCAAAGGTCCCTTGCTAAGGGAGAGGGTATTGTTTGGAATGACCTTTGTTTCTCCAGAAGCAAGGCCTAAGGCACTCTGTGTGAAGCAGCCAGGATCTCTGCCAACTCTCCCACCTTGAAGGAGGAGATGCAAGAAACCCAGAAAAGAGAAAAGCTGAGCTTGCACATGGGAGCAGGGGAGCCATGCCGTAGGTTATGGTTGTTGGCTTGGTGCTTTGTGCAGTTCCTAACAGTGGGAGCAGGCATTTCTCTGACTCTTTTGCTTGTTCTTAAGACTCTTTTCCTCCTATTGGGTTGCCTTGTCCAGCCTCCAGAGGAGGGCTTTTTATTATCTTATTGTATCTTGTTTTGCCCCCTTTGGCTGTCCTCTCTTGGGAGACCTACTCTTTCCTAAAGAGGAAATGGATCTGGGGAGAGGGAGGTGGGAGAAGGAGCTGGGAAGAGTGGAGGGAGGGGAAACTGGTCTGGGATACATTGTATGAGAGAAGAATCTATTTTCAGTTTAAAATATTTTTAAAGAAAAAAGAAAGGAAGGAGGGAAGGAAAGGAAGGAAGAGTTGTGTCCTGGTCACAAGACTCCACAACAAACCACCAGAGATGCAAACTCTCCAAAATACAAAAGCAAGGTTTATTGAAATACAAGCTGCAGCAGGAGCCCCACTCAGCTTGCGCCATCTTTGCAGTTGCTAGAGGAGATACCTGCCCCTCTGAAAGCTGAGTTTTTAAAGGCAAACACCACAAAGTTACACATCAATTAGAGGTCTCGGTATGGATACAATTCTGTTAGCTTGTTTTTTAGCTTGAATTTCCAGAATTCCTCTATTATCTTAGGTGGCTGTTTGTCAAACCTTTTTTTTTATAGACTATATCCTGTGCTGGGACACTCTGTGGTTAATCAGTTGCTATCAGATGGCCCTAGGCTAGCTGCTGTGTTATAGTTTGTACTCAGTAGTTCTGAAACCCAGGCCTGTTTCAAGCTGGGGTTAGGGACTTGCTTTAAATGGACGTGCTTCCCTGGTTCTTCAGAAGGAAGGAAGAAAAGAAGGAAGGAGGGATGGAGAAAGAACAGGAGGAGAAGGCATGGGAAGAGGTGGAGGGATATAGAGAGGAAGGAAAGCTGCAGTTTATTTGAGCCCAAGAAACTACACCTCCTGGCTCCATCCCTGCCCAAGGTTACTTCATCATTTACTCAAAATTGCAAATCATGAGCAAAGGGGGTCCAGAGTGCTACTAACCAAAATGGAGAATACACAGAGTAAAGAAGACACCCCAGTGGAAAAGGCAGTCTAGAGTGGGCTGGGCTCAGCTCCAAGCCTCTGGCTGCTGCCTCATCCCATCTCCATAGAGTGGGCTCACCTTCACATACGGAAGTCTACAGTTCTGCCCCTTTAAGTAGCTCTGGCAAGTGTCCAAGAGGCCATTGATGGACTGCCTACACTGACAACTATCTTTCCTCTGTGCTGAAATAAACAAAAACATGAAGTTTTGGAAGAGAGAGAGGCTCGCCTGGCAGGGGATGGTCACCAGAGCTCTGCACACAAAGACCCCTACTGAACTCTCAGATGGTGATGAACAGTGAGAAGGGATGGAAGTGCTATGGCTCGGCAGGTTTACCTTTGTCACCATGGTGACAGGGTGATAGTTATGTGTGACCACTATCCTAGGAGAAGGTGCAGCAGTAGCTCCAGCAACAGACATCCCACTGAGAACTGACAGCTGCTCATCACATCAAGGCTAACACCTACATGAGGAGAGGGTCTTTCCTACATGTGGGTACCAGGAAATATAACCCAGAAAGCAGAAAGCTAAGACAGTCCCTACATGGGGTATCTCAGGACAGGTATCTCCCCTTTTGTGGGGCCATTTCATCTCCCCATTGTGCACTTTGGCCAAATTCAGAGCCTCAAGGGATCAAACATCAGCTATGACACATGCCCATGCATGGGGGGATATCACAACAGATGCCCATTTTCCCAGCATTCTGGAGCACGCATGTCTAAAATCTACACGTCACTAAGGCTGGGCCCGCTCTGATAGCTCCACGCCCCATCCTGCTGTCCTTTGGCTTTGCAGACACATTCCTTATCTCTGCCTCTGTTGTCATGTCATGGCCACCTCTGCTTCCCATTCTTCACATGGTCTCGGAAGTCATCAGCAATGGAACAGGAACCAACTCCAGTCCCGATGGGCATTCAGTTACAGTGCTTAAGATGCTACCTCCAACAATGTCCCACATAGACACTTGGGTACAAGATTTCAGCTCATCATTCTGAAAGAATACAACAAGGTCTTGACCAACTCCTCCCCAGCACAAAGCCGGGGACGGTATTGTAGGCTCTCAAGACTGATTCTAGTTGAATTACCATTAATTGTGCTAATTAATTTCCTCATTGGTATAACAAAATACCTGACAGAAGAAACCGAAGAAAGAGAGGCTGGTTAAGGTTCATGGATTACGAGGTACAGGGGGGAAATGGTAGCACATAAGGCAGCCATACACAGAGCTCCCAGGAGAGAGAGAACCAGGTTAGAGTCAGGGCCAGGCTATGAATCTTGACCCTGACCCTGTGGCTCTATGTCTGCCAGCTAGTCCCCATGTCTAAAATGCTCCATAATCCCCTCACAAAATGGTGCCAGCAACTGGGGTCTAACTGGCTAAAACACATGTGCCTTTTAAATGACAAATTCTAGGAAGAAGCCATCTGTGAGGGCTGATGGGCTGGCTAGTTAGAACTGCAGTAATGAGGAAAGGTTAAAATGCTGCCGAGCCCAATGCTAATCACATGATCTCAGGCTAGTTTTAGCCCCCAGAACTATTTGCTTACCTCTGCATCAGAACTAACATCCTATATTATACATAAAAACCTTTTGGAATCTATTAACTCAGCAGACCCCTAGCTACCAGCAACCCAAAAGCTAAGAATGTTATTAGATAGCATCTTGGGACTATATAAGAAAGCTTCCTCTATCTCTCTATAACCTCCTCTTGGATGTACCCACCAATGGATTTTAAACTTGCCTTCATTTATGACTTTCTTTGTTCTGTATAACTATAAAAACTGCATGAAACAGCTGTTATATTAGAACATGGAATCTAAGGTTACCTAAAGCTGTATTGGCTCCAGAATAAATTACCTCTAGTCCCTTGAGGTGAGAGCTGTGTTTTTGTGTTTACAGCATCTAGGGGGCATTTCATATCCAAACTATAAGAGAAGATAAGAAGACAGAAGAGGAAAGGGAGAGACCTGCCCCAGCTGCCAGGAGTGCTGAGCATCTTTGTTTCCAGATGCAATGTGGGCACAAGGTTCCACTGACATGCACATGTCTTTGCCTCTGTAATACTTGATAATAAGATGTGATGAAGCAGTTATCTTCATCACGGAGGAGAACCGGGGAAGGGCAAGGAGGGAGGGGGGAGGAATGGAGCAGAGAGGGCAAACACTTTCAGAGAAGGCAAATCTGAACATCAAATGTGGGGTAGCCCTGTGGTTACCCAAGTTCACACTCTCCCTTGACTCAGGAAGGCAGCTTCCTGTGGCTTTTTTTAAAGACACATTCTCTGCCCCCACCTTGCAATAAACACAGGAGAGACTGAAGGGCAGACCTTGGAGGCCAGACTCCTAGACCGTTGTGAGAGAGTAATGAGGCAGAAGCAGTAATCAGCCACTAATGGGAATGCCAATAGCCTCTCTGACACCCTGTCGAAAAAGTGTGCGGGAGAAAAAGGCTAGACTCTCTCACTGTGAAACCCAGAAAAGCCAGGAGCCATAGCCCCCACCATCACCTCACATCTTCACACAAATACAGAAATGCCTGACCTCACTGGAAATGGTCCTCACCAAAGCTAAGAGCCCTCTAGGCTGGGCACTGGGCTGCGGACAGGTGTCAAGGGGACTGAAGGCATTTCTGAAATGATCAGATTGTCCCTCTGCATCCCATGGGGCTTATTTAGACATTTAAAAAGAAAATAATGGGACATTTTCTACCCGCTAAGTGGCTAATGGCCCCGCTAATCACCAGGTCACCTTGGAAGCATTCTTGTTAATGGCTGATGTGAGCAGCTCAGAGTGGACTTGGGGCTTCCAAATTCACACTTCTGCAGTCGTTTCCTATAACTCAGTATTAGGAGATCCCCCAGCCTGCCCTCAGTGACTCAGTGCCAGCAGCCACGTTATTACCAGCAGCCAAATGTAGTACATTTCCACTGTCACTGCCAGTCAAGTACCATTTATAAAGTCATCCCCCACTCCCAATCACAGTCCCACACTCAAGGGCAAACTCTCAACATATCTCTTGTGTGAGGTCTGTAGTATGGTGTGATCTTTTTGGCATTCCTTGGTCCCCATCCACCAACATGCTCTTCTCCCTCCAATGCTAACACTCAGAACTTTCAAGATGGGAAATTCAGGGTTGGGTTTGGCCAATGCATATTCTACACATGCATAAAACTCAAAGTGGCCCATTGCCTCCTTTGGTAAATGTTTTTGTTCCAAGATGGTGAGATGGCTCAGCAGGTCAAGGCCCTTACCGCCAGGCCTGAGAACCTGAATTATTCTGGGTCCCACCTTGTCAAAGGAGTAAATCAATTCCCAAAAATTTTTGCCTGATCTCCAATATGTGCATACGCACCCCCACACACACATACACACACTAAGTAAATCTAAAATATCCTTCCTAATACATTATAAAGCTGTCACTTGAATGCACGAGTCTACATTACTAGCTCACGCATCTCCTTCTCTTACACAGCTTCATCAGAGAGAGGCCCATATGTGACCCATCACCAACCTGTGCTTAGCACCTAGGGAGAGGCTGAATGTATATCTGTTGGAGGAATGAAGAGAAGTCTGGGTGGGTGAAACACAATGCATTTGCAAGACTAAAAGAACAGCCTGAGTGCCGGAGTACATGAGAAACCAGAAAATAACACACATCTCAAGTCACCAAACATGACTTTCCCAGAACTAAATTTTGCCTGATTCTATCATTTTCCCAGAGGGCCAGCAACCACTTCTGGTTTCATTGATTTCCTTTCTTATTCTATTTCTAATTCATTTTTTTTAATCCTATCTCTTGGATGAATGCACATTTAGCAAACGGGAAAAACCAGGTGTGTCTCATTAGAACGAGGCGGCTTTAATGTGTCTCCTGTACTTTGGTGCTGTTTTTCTGCTTAATGCTCATTGCTGTGTCCTAGGGACTAGGGGGGAAACACTGCTCTTTTGGAGTTTGTGCTTGAAAAGCCCTACAGACTTAGGCAGAGGACACTCTGGCTGTCATCTCCCTCCATAAGGAAAGAAGGGAGCTCTCTGGGGTACTTGCAAATAACCTGCTTTTCTCTAACATGCTCGCCCTAGTTTCTACTCTTTCTGCTTCATACACAACTATCCTGCTCTGGACTTCAATAAATGTATGCATATGTGTGTGTAAGTGTATGCATGAATTTTGTGAGGATGCATGTACATGGGAAGTCAGAGGTAAATCTTGGGAAGCTTCCTCACTCACTGGCTTCGGTTGTCATGTTGATACACCTGGGAAGTGGGACCCCCAGTTGCGGATTTGCCTCCATCAAATTAGCATGTGGGCAAACCTATGGGGATCTTTTAATGATTGAGATGGGAAAGCCCAGTCCATTGTGGGCAGTGCCACCTCTGGGCTGGTGGCCCTGGGGTATACAAAAAAGGCTGAGCAAGTCCTGAGAAGCAAGCCAGTGACCATTGCTCCTCCATGGGTTCTGTGTCAGTCTCTGACTCTCAGGTCCTGGCTTGACTTCCCACGGTGATGGACAGTGATGAAGAGGTGTAATCTGAAATAAATGCTTTCTTCCCTAGGTTGGTTTTGCCAGAATTTTATTACAGCAAAGGGAAACAATCAGCAGAGTCCTTATCACCTTGTTTTCTTGTCGTGAGACAAGATCTCTCGCTTTTACCTCAAGCACACCAAACTGGCTGACCTCCCAGAGAACCTCAAGGCAACACCCCAGCACCAGGAATCCAGGCTGCCATGTCTGACTTGTTTAATGTCAGTTCTAGAGGGTCAAACTCAGACCCCTGCCCCAAACCTGAATGGCTAACACGTTACTGGCTGAGCCACCCCTTAGCCCAGAAATCTTCTCAGATAAGAAACTTTGAAACTCATTTCTTCATTATACCACTTTCTCTCCTTATAGCACACATTCCTCCCATGTTGATGCCATGTGAGTTAAATTTCTAGTCAGAAGACAGGAAGCCACAGTGAGCTACAAAATATGAAGGGGAAATATGTGTATTTTCACTCACTTTCCATTATTTCTCAATTGGGCAGCATTTTGAATTTGTAAAGTACAAAGGCACTATCAGAAACTTTTGTCTTATGCTCCAGAAAGAAAGGATGTACCTTTAGGCATTGAAGTGCAATTTAATAACCGTAGTCATCAAGATGATGGAGGGGATAGTTATATTGTGTGGTCCAACACCCACAATAATCATGAAGATGGTGGCTATCTTGTGTGGTCCTAAAAAAAAAAATAGGTATTTATCAAACATTTAACAGATAGGAGAGTATAAGGGAACATAACTTTGAAATTATATTGAATTATCTCTTCTTTGGCCAGATACATTCTAAATAATACCCCATTGTCCTTAGTGTTGTGTGTTTTAATTGCTGGGACATTCAGAAACTGATCTGGATTCGAGTGTGTGGTAGCTGGTTACTAAGGAGGGCCTGGAGAATGGCTGGGACCGTGTGTAAGTCAAGAGAAAGGATGCATTGGATGGCAGAGCACAGGTCAGTGCAAATGATAGGCTGGCAATAATTCTGCCTTTAGAAGGGCAAACAGGATACATACATCTGCTGGGAATGTGCTTGGTCACAGTAATATAAAACTGATCAGTATCCCTTAATCCTGAAGCTTTGGTTTACTGGAGAGGAAACGCTGAAGTTCACGTAGAATTGGTTCAACAGTCCAGCACAGGGTTCCTGGCTCATCCATCTTTCTTACTCCACACCCTCGGTGGATTGGCTATAGTGTGCAGGCTTCTACTTCAAAGTCACACGCTAACTGCTGCATATCCAAACAGCACAACACACCCTCCTGGGACAGAACCCAAAATACTTGGTGAGAGGTAAGGGGCTAGAGATAGGACTATCTTGCATAGCTTCGACTTTTAACAAACAGAAAAACTTTCATTAGAAGAGTTTTGGTGTGTCTCAGTGAGTCATGTGATACATCCTAACACCAGTGACAGGCACATAGGAATGAAGCTACCTTGACTGATTCAAACTAACCAGGATCCTCACCCTGGATTAAGGGATAGGTAGACAGTTCACACCTAATAGCCAATCAGAACTTGCTATGAACAGAAGGTTCATCATCACCCACAGAATATGGAGCTCATGCATCCGGTAACAGCAGAGACAATTTTAGGTAACAGGCCAGTTGGATGCCGATGTTATTTGACTGGATTTTCACAGCTCAGTGAAAAAGTACCTTCTCTTCTCAGTCATTTGAGGACATGCTACCCTTCAAGGGGACATCCTTGTTTGCTCTGGATGTCTCAGTGTCTCCTCCCTCATTTCCTGACACTCTGGTGTCTGGTGTCCCCATGCAATGAAGAGGTGCCAGGCTCATTCCACAACTGTTGTTCTAATGCATCTGTTTTTGCAACTATCTTCTATTTAAAGAAAATACTTAGGGTTTTCATGAAGAAAATCCACTATACACACAGATGTTTAATAACGTGTTTTACCCACTTTTGTGGGTATGTATATGCATGTGTGTATGTATGTGTTTATATGTGTGATACGGAGGCCAGAGGACCACCAGGATTGTGACACTGAGTCTCTCACTGGTCTGGATTTCACCAGGTCAAACTGGATTTTCCTGTCTCTGCCTCCCCAGCTCTGAGACTTATAGTACATATATCTGTGCTTGGTTTTTGCCATGGTTACCAGGCTCAGATTCGGGTCCTCAGCTAGAACATCACCTCTCCCCTCCCAAGCAGCATATTTAAAAAAAATTACTAATTAATTAACAAGTTGAATGACCTGGCCGATGTGTTTTAAACACCATAAGGATGTTACACAAAGAGTTGGGGATTTGGAGATTTGAGAAGAGAAAGTTTAAAAAAAAATGACAGCTTTTAAAAACACCAAGACAACCCAGAACCTATTAGGGGAAGCTGAAAGCTGTGTCTCCATTAATTCAACGCAAAAAGCAACAGATACCCAAGCTTATGTCAGCTTATTTCCTACAAAACACCATAAGCTTGTTTCTCACTTAAGAAACCAAAGCTTATTTCCCTGTAAAGCTGTCCCTACCGCTCCAAATAAAGTTGAAAATGCCTCTCGCAGTTTCGAGTCCGTGCTACTGGGTTTCCTATCATCCACCAGTGTCACATCGGCAGTTTCCATTGACCGCCATGGCAAAGGCTATCACTTTTGAAGATAAGCAGAAATGTACAAGGTCAGAATGCATTGATTTTTATCCTAAAATTTAAAATAATAATGATGGAAAAAGCCATACACTGACATGTCTATTGGTGATGTGTCTCTCTTTGGATAGAAAAGTAATAACTGAGCTAAAGACAAATACCATGTTGCAAAACATCCAGATGAGACTCGGTGCCAAAACAGTGACATGTAGGGTGTGTGTGTGTGTGTGCGCGCGCGCGTGCACGCGTGTGTGCTCACATGTGTGCATGCCTGTAGAGGTCAGAGGATAACCTTGGTCAACATTCCTCTGGAGCCATTCATCTTGTTTTATTAAAATTTTTAAATAATTTTATTTAAGTATTTACTTACATGAGATTACCAGTGCTCCCAAACAACAGGAAGCAATCTAGAGACTATACACACATTCCCCAAAAATGGATTATGGACTTTTTGTCTTTGATATGGATATTCGTCTTTGTTTACAGTGTTGCTTACAAGTTGTTATAAATAATGGTGAGGGAAAAAAAAACTGCACCAAAGAAATTAGATTTGGGGTTCTTGTTTTAAAAAGAAAAAGGGGGGAAATGCTGTGGGGCTATGCTCTTTTCCATTGTAATTATTTGTCCTTTCTATTGGTTTAATAAAACACTGATTGGCTAGAAGGCAGACAGGAAGTATGGTAGAGCTACTAGACTAAGAAAACTCTGGAAAGAAGAAGAGCAGAGCAGAGATGCCACGGAGACATAGAGGAAGTGAGAAGAGAATGCTGCTCTGAGAAAAGGTACTAAGCCACATGGCTAATCATGGGTTCAAGAGTAAGACTTAGCAAGTAATGTGCCTGAGCCATGATCCAAACAGCATGCAATTCATAAGCCTCTGTATGTTTATTTGGAACTAAGGGTCTGTGGAACCAGCTGGGAATTTCTTACTACAGGAAG
The DNA here is from genome assembly GCA_004025045.1 of Sigmodon hispidus. Lineage (NCBI taxonomy): Eukaryota > Metazoa > Chordata > Mammalia > Rodentia > Cricetidae > Sigmodon > Sigmodon hispidus. Next base: position 46,017 of record PVIH01002027.1, read on the forward strand.
CTTAGATTTTGGCCTGTTTGCCTTCACTCTTGCTGGCAAGCTCATCTATCCTGTGGCTGCTGCATTTCTTTGCCAATATTAGAACCACTTTGGAAATCCCACTGTAGACTGAAGATCAACACCTCCAGCACCATACTGGGACTGCTGAGCCATCAAGCTTCATGGACCGAGCAGTCATGGGATTCTCAGCCTCCTGTATGAGATAGACATTGTTAACCTATCCAGACAGTGTCCCATAAGCCAGTCAAATAAATTCTACCAGCTCTGATCCTCTGGATACCCCTGACTAATACAACAGGCCTCCAGAGAGAGTAACAGGTACCTACCAGTCAACACAAATCGAAGATTGCATTTCTAGCAAATAGTTGTTGTTGTTTTAATATTTTGGGGGCTTTTGTTGTTTGTTGGTGTTTTGTTTTGTTTTGCTATTTTAAGAGTAGAAACACATTTAACCTCTTCATCACTGACTGAATAGCAAACCCTAAGCTCCCACCAGCTAAATTGATTAAAGCATTAGGAATGTGTGTACACAAGTATAAAGTTATTCCTGTCAAATTTGGATCAGAGATAACATCAGCCATGTGGGCCAACCTGGACCTTGACCATTTAACACAGACAAATCAGGACAAACTGTCAGCAGCTTGTCGGGCCAACATAGACAAGGGCCTGAGAATCGTGTTGTTATTTTCCTTTATGAATTTGCAGTGACCCTGCTCATTAATCGTGTTTATAATGTTAGCTTTGGCACTTTTCCTTGGCACATCAAATATTTCCTTAATGAACTGTCAGATAAGCCCATCTCAATTGTAATGACCTTTAAATTAAGTTTATCTGGACTACTGGGGGTTTCAGAATTCCATGCTGACAGAAAACATAAAAAAAGAATCTTTTTCATTATATTTGAAGAAAGACATACTCATTCACCTGCTGCCTTCACCCTAGAGCTGGCTATGCCCAAGCTCATTGCTGAGACCTTTGTCCACATTTACCTGTATGCCATCAGATCCAGGACACTCTCATCTGAGGAGGCATTGTAATGACATAACCGTGCAGTGTCCCCTCACCTGCAGCCACTTTGTCCCAAGGTTTCTGGTGTCCTTCCCTCTCCTGAAAAGAGTTGTTGGGATCTACACCCAGAATCACCTATGCCCATAAGCCAAACTCCAAAGCCTGTATAATTTTTTAAATTTATTTATATTATTTAATATGTGAGTGCATCGGCTACACGCATGTATGTGCACCACCTGCATGCCCAGTGTCTGAAGAGGCCAAAAGAGAACATTAAATCCCCTGAAATTGATGAACAGATGAATGTGAGTCATCATGTGGATGCTGGAACTGTAACCCAAGTCCTCTGAAAGAGTAGCAAGTGTAATAATAGCTGAGCCATCTCTCTAGGCCCCAAAATCTATGTTATCCCTGAAGATGCTAAGCTATTTTACAAAGCTCCATGGGGGACTTGATGCTGACCCTCAAGGTTAGACTCCAAAATATCAATGGAGAGAATGCCAGGGCTGGTGGTACTTCAGATACAGACACAGAGAAAGTTCCTTAGTATGGAGGGGTCCTGTGGAGAGCAAGATTGAAGAAGCAACTTGGACCAGATAAGGGATGAGTTGGGCCCTTGCTAAGGACATTTGAACAATCCCATAAGCTTTCCAGTTTGGGGATTCTTCATCTATGTGATAATTACAACATTGTCTTAAAATCTTGCTTAAAGACCCATGATGGTTACATGAAGAACACTAGTTGGGAATGGGTATCCCCCAAGATCCCAAAATTTGAAGTCCTGAATGCTGTGTATTTCCCTGAAGTATGAAACTGGCATGTGCATACAGCGCCACACATTCTCTGCAACAGCCTATACTGCTGCAGTGTGCAGGTATGCAGCTCCAGTGTGCAGTCTCGTGAGTGCTGGCCTGTGCATGTTCTTGAGACACAGTATACTCACAAAACCAAGTGTGAATCTCCAGTGCTTTTGCCTGTGGCTCTGAACTCTGGCCTGGATTGATGGGCAAGCAGTTTTGAGAAGGAAGATTACTGGATGCAGCCAAAAGCATGGAAGTCTGTGATTTAAATAGAGAGCTGTGGGATTCTGGCTCATTTCTTTTCATTCTGTGTGAGAGACACAGTCACACTACATAACCACTTGTAGAAATTCACAGGGAAAAAGCACACAGGACACTTGTTTCCCCCAGCCTGGATTGTGAGCCCTGATCAGATTAAATACCTATACTTACTATAGAATACCAGTAGTTGCTTTCTAATTCAGAGACAACCATTTGTTCTAAGCACATTTGGGTATCTGGGGTCAGAGCACCTATCCTTCTGTGGAGTCTCCTCATGCATGACCAGTGAGGTGGCCACATGATCACAAGTTCATCATTCTACTTGGCACCAAGACCCAGAATACATGATTTGGGGAAATAATACGGGCAGATTTTTGGACCATCTCATAAGCACAGCAAAGAACAGTGTTGAGAGGGCTGGAGAAGATGCTGGCTGACCCTAGGCCACTTATAGAAAAAGCTGAAAACCACCCCACAGTGTTCCAGCTATGGGTGTTTCCTACAATAACATCGGGTTTAAAATAGCACCCTTACTTCCTCCAAGTGATGGGCGGCAGGCCCACGGGCCACCAGGCTTCCTGTGGGAGGAGCCTTTCTGCCTGCCTCAGAGCAGCTCTCCAAGAAAATAAATAGCATGTGCTCATTATTCAAATAAGGCTTAATTAATGCAGAACTCGCCCCCAAACTTTCCAAGGCACCCATGGTAATGAGCTCCCAACTCAACTCCTTCTAGCCTGTGACGTCAAGCTGAAAAGCTGCATGTAACAGGGATGAAATGTCCGGAGGACTAGACTGTGGTTTGACTCTGTGGTTTCACAGTCTGCTGGAGTATATCTCAAACCCAAAGCCTGTATTCCACCCTCCTTACAGAGGTAAAGTTGGCATTGGTGATTTGCTTCCCAGAATTACAGAAGAGACTCAGCTCAAGGGACTTTGCGGTTGTCTTTAATTTACATACTTGAACCAACCCCAGCCATTATTTCAGCACAAACATTTCATAAATAATACAACAAAAGACATTGATCCACCTCTTTCCTTTATCCATAGCCTTTTAGCCTTGCTCTCTAGATCCAAGGACATAGAGAGGACACACACTCCAGAATCCTGGGTGGGGAGCAACATCACGCCTGGGGTCTGAGCAAGGTGTGATGGAAAGATGTGAATGTGAAGAATGAAACTGGAAAGAAGCCTGTTCTCTGGGTCTAACCCACATCTTCTGATGGCTGAGCATCAGAAATGCTGATGCAACTGTTCCAGCTAACATTGCCCACAGAGACAGCACGTTTTCCTAAAGACAACTCAAGTGAGGGTAAGAAACACAGGGCTGAACAGAAAGCTCATCAGTTACGAGTATGGCCCAATCTTGCAGGGAGCCCAGGTTCTTCTATTCCTAGGACCCACTTGAGGAAGCTCACTGCTTGCTGCCTATAACTTCAGCTCCCAGCCCTGCACTACACACACACACACACACACACACACACACACACACACACACACACACACACACACACACACACACACACACACACACACACACACACACACACACACACACACACACACACACACACACACACACACTGTTTACTGAGGGTCAGGAAGAACGTGGCCTTGAGTTTCACACTGTTACTGATCCTTTCTCATCCCTAAACCCAAACAATGTAACTCAGGAAGCCATTTTAGAACTTTATTTACAAAAAGAAAATCTCTTAAAAGAAACAAGTTGGGACTGGAGAAATGACTCATCATTAAAAGCACTGGCTGCTCTTGCAGAGGACCCAAGTTCGATTCCCAGCAGGCACATGGAGGCTCACAACCATCTGTCACTCCAGTTTCAAGGGATCAGACACCTCTTCTGATCTCTAAGGGTACTGTATGCAGATAGTAAACACACATACATGCAGGCAAAACACTCAAAAATATACAATAGTAAAATAAATCTTTAAAAAATTAAAGAGAAGCAAATTAGATAATTATATTTTTACCTAGTTTTTAAACTTCGCTGAATCCTTCAGCCTTGCTGTAAGTTATACCTTTGCAACAATGGTGTCTGAAAAGCCACAGAATTGTGCATAAAACTCTTAGGTTCCCACATTCCATAGCTCCCATGGACAGAGTCCCCCTCCCCACAAGGCTCCCATAGACAGGAGGTGCTGATGCAATAATCCAACCTCTTGACTTCCCCACTTGTGAGGCAAAGAGGGGGTGCCCATTCACCGCCTGCTACAAAGAACCTAAAAGATGGTAGGCTGGGCACTGTTGACAGTTGAAGCATCCTGCAGAGTGAGACATCCTCTGTGGCTCTCCCCCAGGGTCCTGAGAACATCCATGATCTCTAGTCCACGAGGGTGCCCTGCCACTGTTACGGTTCACCAGGAGCAAAGAGGGAAGAGAGGGGATGCAAACAGCATCTTCCTCTCTCAGTCTCCCACATTGCTTTTATATTATACATGCAACTTACAGGTCCAGCATCTGAAACATTAGGGGCTGAGGAGAGGGCTCATCACATTAGGAACCCAACAACAAGAATAAATCCCCAGCACGCTGGCAGGATCTCTGCCTGGGAGCCTCAGTCCTTCCAATGTGGATTCTGCTAGGCTTCTATTCTCTGATGTCTCACTCCATACAGGGCAATAATGGACTCCCACAACTCCTTACCAATCAACAGCCATGAGGCTCAGTGAAGAGGCCACTGGATTGAGGGAGAGCATGAGAACACAAGATGTATGCAGATCTGGACTAATCACATGGTGCTTCCATGATATCAGAGTCATGGCCTCCAGGACTGCACCTGGATCCATACTTTTTAATTAACTACCTTAACTGCACGGCACATAATGGAGGGGCTCAGGAGAAGATAGGCATCAGGGATGGAGACAGTCTGACATATCCCCAATAGGGAAGAGGTCCCCTTGCCACAACCCTTTTCCCTTCTTCCATTCACTTTAGCCTGTGATTCATGAATGAAATTAATGGAAACCAACGAGGCATGGCCATGCCTATGGTGCTATGTCCAACAACAGATGTTTCCTACAGTGATTGTATTACAGTAACCATAACCTAGGAACACAGCCCACTCATCAGCATCAGATCATTTGCACTAAGAAGATTGATGGTGGCACTAGAAAAAGCAGCTGAGATGAAGGCTATGCCTAAGCTGGCCCTACCCCACTACATATCCCAAAGCCATCACTGATCTCTTTCCTCCAAAGAGAAATTGAGTAATGTCTCTAGTTTTGGATGTGGATCTTAGCGCTGACATTTATAGCTGTGCTGGTGAGTGTCTGAGATGGCCCAGAGGCCCTGGGGAATCCTGAGACAGAGAAGACACTTTTCATCTTAACTCACCGTGGTTCCCCCAGGTTTTGACAGCTTAATGTACTTTGCCCATTTTCTTGATGCTGTCCTGGTCAGTCTGTTGGTTAAGAAAGGTGCAGCACCTCTTCCCCTGCATCTGGTGAAGTCCTCCTTCAGGCCTCCTTCTTCCACATCAAATCACATAATGAATGATGTAATAGATCTAAAAAAATTCTAGAACCTTCAAATGAGAGAAAATGTGGTATTTGTCATGTTTGCTTGGGATGGGCTCTTCCAATCCGAACTCTCCACTACTTAAAGGACCAGATACAACCAGACACCAAATGACTCTGTAGAGTCCTATCTGCATCCAGGAGCCCAAGAAAATACCCTAATTTTCAATTCACAAGGAATCCTGGAAATCCTGCTAACTCCACCCTCTTTCTTGCTCTGTGTATGAACACACACACACACACACACACACAATCTCATTCCATGCAAAATCCCCATCAGAAGAGAGAGCAGGCACCTTGGGTTCAGAGCCACACAGGGGACAGCAGCCAGCCTGAGCATGTGGAGACTGTGTCCAAAGGACTCAGAGACAACAGACGACACCTGCCACCATGTTCACAGTAGCCACGATGTGGAATCAGCCTAGGCATTTATCAACTCAATAGACCAGTGAATAAGATGTGGTGTACACACACACACACACACACACACAATGGACTTATAGTCAACCATAAAAAGAATGTTATTATGCCTTTGGTAGGAAAATGGATACAACTGGAGACTATCATATTCAGCAAAATAAACCAGACACAGAGAAGCAAATGCTGCATTTTTGTCTCATTTGTAGGTCCTAGGGATTCTCTACAGATCCATAAAACCATCTCCATCCATTACACTGGGAAGGCAGACAGGCTTTTGAAAAGGAAGGAGACTAAAGAGGAAGACAGAACAGGTGGGGTGGATAGGGTCAACACACATGATGTAATTAAATGCAGTTGCCACTATGCAGCCTAGCACTGCGGATAATGAATAGACACCAATAAAAATGGAAGAAGAAAAGGCTACAACTCCAGAGTTAGAGACACACTGATGAAGCCGAGGACCACTGACCCTATTCCAAACTGCACCAAGAGCTATGTTCCCCAGGCCTGAAGCGGCTTAGACACCACTCCTTTGCAATTTAAAAACCTATTTTCAAACAAATAGGAGCATTTGGAATACACTGCAGAGGCCTGGAAGACAGCTCAGCAGTTAAAGCACTTTCTGTGGAAGTGTGAGGACCAAGGTTCAAATCCCCCCAAACCCACATAAATGTGGGGTAGGTATAGAGGCTTCCTATAATTAAAGCCTGGGAAGGCAGGGTCAGGAAATCCAGATCACAACATGGCAAGCAGTCATATCGGTGAGCTCTGGGTTTGACTGGAAGACCTTGCTTCAAAGAATCTGGTGGGAAGGCAATGAAAATCCCCGACATCACACACACACAACAACAACAACATACATACATATTACACACCAAAAAAATGGGAAAATAAAATACACAAGTAGAAACTGAAATCAGGCTTTGCTTATTCATTTATATTAAGAGAACCAGGTTGATCGAAATGCCCTGATTTATTTTTAAGTGGCAAGGAGACCAATCCCAGAAGCTTGTGCGGGGAAACTCCCTATGAAGAGCTGACTGACCTATAAAAGTGCAGGTGATTCTCTCAAATGGAGGAGCACTACCGTGCCCTGGTCGGGGTGGGTTCAGCTGCTCCCACAGGTGTGGACTCACTAAGGCACCTTCTCTCTGGCCGCTAAAGAGTGCACATGTCCAGAAGCCCGTCCGTGAATTTGAATTTGCCATTCTCAGGTGGTCCCGGCAGGGGATCCCTCCCTGATGCTCTAACCAGGAGAGGGGGCAAGATGGGAGGTGAGCCAGGAAGAGTCCTGAAAGCTGTCAAGGTGAAGGGACTCTGCCTGCTCCCTCCTCTGCGACCCCAAAGTTGCGGGAGAGGCTGGAGCAAGGCTTTTCCTGTGCGCCCTGGAAGAGACCACCAACCACTCTTACCGGCAGTTTTTCCTCCGTGCACAATGGAAGCAGAGTCAAGCCTGAGACTTTTAAGGTGACTTTTGCTGCAGGAACAATGGCTGGAAGTGGAAATTTGCATCTCTAACAACTTCCTAAAAGTCAGATATCCCCAATCTCAGCTATGCCCTTTGCTGCGGGGGCTTGAGAAGTTCCCTTTAGCCCTAAAATGGGAGGAGCACTGTGGGGGTTGGGGGAGATTATGAATGGAAATGGTCCCTGTAGCTCACAGAGACTGGCACTACTAGAACGCGTGCTCCTGTTGGAGTGGGCGTGGCCTTGCTGAAGGAAGTGCGTCATTAGGAGTGGGCTTTGAGGTCTCATGTGCTCAAGGCAGTCCTGGCGGCTCATCCTCTTCCTTCTGTCTGCTATTTTGGATGCAGGTCTCTCAGCTACCTCTCCAGCACCGTGCCTGCATGCATGCTGCCATGCTTCCTGCCATGATAATAGTGGACTGAATGTCTAAACTGTTAGCCCACGCCAACTAAATATTTTCCTTTATAAGAGTTGTCATGGTCATGGTGTCTAAGACCCTAAACAGTATCCTTGGAGCAAGAATTGCTTGTGGTGCTACACCTGCAGGTAGCTCAGGGAGCACATGCCTGCACCCGCCCTCACAGGGCTCCAGAGTGGGGTTTCTGCTTGGGAAGAGAAATGCTTACTTTTCATTGATCTACATAATGGCTTTGTGTGACTAATCAGCCTGGACTCTATTCTACTGTTTGTCTGAAGTTAGATCTAACAGTTGATCTAATTGCCCAGGTCTAGAATTAGACTCTCCCCCTAAGCTGGGAGTGCTCTAACAATCTACCTCCTTCTAAATGAAAGCATCCTGAGACTGAGAGAATTCCCCAGGAGCCTCAAGGTTACCATGAGCTACAACAGCAGACAGAAAAGGAAATCTTATTTTTCCCCCAAGCCCTAACTAATTATGGAATGTCATCACAGCCCGATTAGTATTTACCCAACAACGTGCTGATATCCAGCCAAAAGCTTAACTGCCATTTAAATAGAGCACGATATTTAAATCTTAATTTCATTACCTCCTGGTAATAATCTTACAATCATAAATCTAAAGTATCACTTGGAATACATTTGCATGTGTAAAGACTCTGTCCTCATTGTTTTCCATGGCACACGTGGCTGTTGCTTTGACTTCTGAACCAGAATTGAGTATCCTTTTGTGGAGAAAGAGATGGTAGAATGTGTTCCTGAATTGAAGCCTGCTGTGTGGGAGAGAAACAGAACACAGACAACCAAAGGGCAGCTGGACAAGGAGAAACACCACATCCATCACCTGTGAGGCATGAGCCACCTCTGTGCAGTTTAATGATGCCCATGCTCCCTGCTGCTAAGTCAGTCAATACAACAAAAACAACCTCAGAATTCCCCAAAGTTCAACATTAAGAAGAGCACATAGCCAGGGAAGTACCCCAAAGGGAAATAACCATAGCCTGTGTGTGCTCTGCATCTCTACTGGCTACATCTCTGCATTCTGAGAGTCAGCTTCCATTAAAGGAATCTACATTAAAGCAAAAGTGATTCCTGAGTGGAAATATAAAGTACCATGGATTCTGTCAGCCAAAGAAAATTAAGGAAGTGAAGGAAAAACATCAGATCAAAATCCAAGTTAAGCCATCACAAGAACCACAGGCCCTCTGCAGCCAGAGTCCAAATCCATGTACTTAACCAGCCACACATTAGACATAGTCAGAAAGAAGGTATCTGTACAAAGCACATACATTTTTTGCACCAGAAAAGAGAGCACAGCAACCATTGATAGTGCAAAAATATCCTATCAGGTATAGTAGGTAAGGCAGAGGTGGGCAGAGGTGGTCACAAATGTATAGGAGGATACTGTAAATTATATGCAAATCTTCCTGGGATCCTGCCAATCTCCTCAAAGGCACTGTAACAAAACACCCCAAAGATAATAAGCTTCAAATGTAATATTGTCAAATGGGCAGAAAATCACCATCAACAAAACCCACAATTCTGAAACAGCATCCACCCGTGTGTTTACAGAACACTTTATTATGATATCTAAAAATTCACCCTCCTGGAGTTCCTGTGTCTAAGGATAGTACAGTCCTCCACAGGAAATGATAAAATTGTATCTTACAACCCACCAAGAACGACAGTGAAGAACCAAGATATATTACAGATATTTCATAAAACAGGAAGACTGCCCGGTGCTGTGGGTTGATGTCATGATTGCTTCTTTAAACTAAGAAGATGGCTTCCCTAAGGAATCATTATTTGTCTGTCTAGAAAGTAGTAGTTTCCTGTCTGCTGGAGCCACAGAGGAGTCTACAAATACCATAAACCAAGTAGGATATCCCTGTACTCTAGTTTTCCTTCTAGAAATATTTAAAAAGTAAAGCAAGAATGCTGTATCACCTGTTATAATTGTATAAAACCATCAAGAAAGGAGCAAGCACTAAAGATTTTGACAGCAGAAGAATCTGGAAAACTGTGTTTTGCCTTCATACATTAAAAAAAAATCTAAACATAAAAGTCCTTCCTTTGACTCATTTCATTTCATGTTTTCTTCCTTTTCATATTGGGGGAGATTTTTACCAAGCTGAGTTCATCTCCTCTGAGGTCTGAGCAGCATACTGTTCTGTGACTCACTCCTCCTGGAAAGCTGTTGGTGGGAAACAATTACCCCAAATGGACCTGTGTACCTGGGAGAACTCTGGGGCTCATTTGCTGCCAGTATTTTAGAAACAAGAAAGCAACTCCAGCTCTCTCTAGAAGCCAGCATCTGTACCCAGTTTCTTAACTGATGTCTTCAGGGTCTGTGATGTACCCATGAGGTATTGCCAAGACATTACCAGGAGATGTCCTCATTCATCCTGAAGGAAATGGGGCAGTTTCAAGATTCTCATGATTCTCACTTGGAAGATCTAGCTGTAGATTAAAGGAATGATCGAGACCAACACGTCTCTCAAGTCCTGAAAGGATTTTAGGTTTGGAGTTTTGCTTTTTCATTTTGTTTTTAGATAAAGGTTTAGGGGCTGGAAAGATGGCCCATCAGTTAAGATCACTTTCAGCCCTTGCTGAGGACATGGGTTCAGTTCCCAGCATCTACCCTGGGTGGCTCACAACTGCCTGTAATACCAGTTCCAGGGGACCTGACACCCCAATCTGGCCTCCACAGATACTCTACTCACGTATGCAGTCCCCCCACACACACACACACACAATCATACTTTTAAAAATATTTTTTCAGTAAAGACTTTCTATAACTCCTAGGAAACATTTTATTTTCATGTCCATGTAGTACTTTATCAAGACTGTTGAACTTTCTGATTAAAAAGGAAGAAAAAAAACTACATCCATAAATATAACACAGACACAAGTACTAAGACTCAATAGAATGCACATAACCAAAATAATACAACAATTGCAGAATGTTCAAATGTTTATTTTCATGTTAAAAATGATTAATTACCCTGTGGTTAGAATATACCTTTATGCTGAAAAATGATGTCATTTTATTTCTGAAATATTTCCAGTGTCGGGAGAAAAAGGAAAAAATTCAGAAAGAAACAAAGAGTAAGATCAAAATGTTCTGGAAGATTTCATCAACAATCCCAGGATAGCACAATGTTCTTTCCAGGTCAGAATTCCTAACTGGGTGTATTTTTCAATGTCAGGCCCCAATGCTTTTCCCATCATCCATTTAAATATTGTTGAGCTGGATGTCTGTACACTTAAAAGCTACAGTTTCACATGCTTTTTATTTTTAAATGTATTTATTCCAATACACCGTTCACAGTTTCATTATATTGCCTATATTACATACAAAAATATCAGCTGTCTGTACTTCAGCAAAACTTTGTCCTACCATCCACCCTCTACATGACAGATGAGATGTATTACATTATACAAATGCGGATTTAATGGAAGAGAAAGGTGCAATGTATAAACCACCTACAGTGTCATTTACAGGGACCTGGAGAAATGTGACTCTTTTTAGATAACCAGAGTAGAAAAACCCAATGGGCTGAAGATATGATTCAGAAAAATATGCCTATGGCCGCTGTTGGGGACCAGGGGAGCTCCTCACTAATGGACAAAGCTTCACTGTGGCCTTATCCCTTTTCAACTCTCTCAACCTCTCCCTCTCTCCCTTCCCCTTCTTGTGTGTGTGTGTGTGTGTGTGTGTGTGTGTGTGTGTGCACACGCACATAAATGATAAATGGACAAAAGCATATGTATAGGCCAGATGTCAACCTCAGATGACATTCTTCAGGAACCATCTACCTTCGACAGGGTCTCTGACTGGGATCTGGAACTTGCAAGGCTGACTGGAAAAAAAGCCTTAGGTACCTGTCTCTCCTTCACCTCTTCCATGCAGGGATTATAAGCATATACCAACATGCCTTGAATTTTATGTGAGTGATGGGGGCAGGTGTCAAATTCCAGCCCTCACCAATGGAGTTCCTCCCTACCTTCCTCCCTCCCTCTCTCTCTCCAATCCTGACAAGAGCAAACAAAAAATAAAAAACTGTTCATCAGAATACTCAAAGGTGGCTTCCTAAACCTTAAATAGTGAGTTACAAATTACTTTCATTCATAGGTATGCCCAGGGGGTAAAGTAAAATCAATGTATGTCTTGGCTACGCTTGCATCTATAAGTAGAAACCTTCTGCCCAGGCAACTAAGAATTGCTATGGTCTGGTAATGTACCCTGGTCAGTGTGCCAGACAGACAGTTTTCTAACATTACCTAGATGTTGTTCTTCTGGCCAAAGCTCCCACTGGATTTACGAGTCTTTCAAATGCTACCATTCAACTCTAGTTCTGTGGTGTAGCACCTGCCTCCTGAGTCCCTACACCTTGGCCCCAAAAGCACCACAAACAAATTCTGAAGACAGTCATACTATTGTCTCTGAATGTCGTGGGTCACATGACCTTTGTCTGACTCATGTCTCAACCTCCCTCTATGTGGTCAAGCAGCTTATTGTGCTTGAAATGTGCCAATTTCTCCTGACTCCCTCATGATGAAGCTGAGCATAAACATAATTCTTGTGGCAGAGTAAGAGACTTGATAATGTGTGCATGGCTCAAGTTAAATAACCATAAATATATATGAAATAAATACATCAAGGGTTATAATTTGGGTATTTCAGCCATGAAAACTGAAGTCCAGACAAATACATAGCCCCTGGAAAATTGGATTTTAAGGCTTGATGGTTTATGCCATCTCCTCCATTCTAGTTCGGGTGTTATAGGGGCTTGCACAAACATCATAGCTGACTTGATGGAGAATCAGGTGAGATAGCCATAGATTAGGGTCTGCAGGATATATTTAGAGCATAAGAGGCTTGCATGACAGTAATGCTGAATCCTGTTCAAGCCAAATCTGAGAATGACTGGCAGGCTCTTTTGATTACCACCAAATGACTGAGTCTATGATTCCTTGGTATTCACACACACACACACACACACACACACACACACACACACACCAAGCTGTGGATACATGTGTGTATGTTGTGGCTGTATGTATATCACTGTGTGTCAGACATTAAAGCGTCATTGTTCTCAAAATATGCCATTTGTCTTTGATTTGAACTGACAACGTTCTAACACAAAGACACTGTGAAATGTGTACTGAAGCGAATTTACTGAGTGTGTCCAAGAGGTCCATGAAGATATCTTCAGCACCATGGTCAGATCTTCCCTGCCCACTTCTTGTCAATCACAGGAAATAATATTTTAAGCAGCTCATAGTAATTCCCTGCCCAAGGCCCCACCTAACCAATAGGAGGCAGCTGCTTTGTGTGTCCTTGCTTTCAGGTAGGCACCTCACTATTGGTTCCCATTATTTCTGTGATGGGGGATAGGATTTAAATGGCTCCTGAAAGGAGCCACATTTATCTGGAACTCTGTTGTCCAGCACAAGTGGTTTGGGGCTCTCTGCCCCCACTCCAACCTTTCCAGAAGCAGCTGGCTAACTAGAGTGCTTGCAGCAGCAGCAGATGTCAGCCAAACTCATGTGATACCTTCATCTCCTAGCTTCATTCTCTGGTCAAAGGTTTTTGAGAACTCCAGTAGCTTCGGTTCTTATGAGGTACTCTGAACACAGAAGCAAGTGAACATAGTTTGGGAGGTTAAAGCATGTGGCATGCATGTCCAACCCTGTTTGTAAACACACTGCAATGTTGGAAAAGAGGCAGGGAGAATGTCTTAGCTGTCTTGTCATGGCTACAAGGAGGGTCAGTAGAAAATAAGAGCAGAGGGATGAAAAAACATCTCCTCTGAGAGGCTCAGATATCAGCCCTTTGACATCAGTGACCTCCTGTAGGTACTTCCTGCTCCAGGCCTGTTAAAATCTCATTTTTGAGAGCTGGCAATGACTAGGTTAGTTCGCAATGGTGCATACTAATCAAGTATCTGGTTTTCTAGTTACATCATGATGAAAAGACAAATGTCAAATTTTGCCAAACCAAAATCTCTGCCTTTCTTAAGAACTATCCATGATGCTTGTAAATAGTACTTTTATTGAAAATTATGCAAAAAATTTCTCTTGTGATACCAGTTGAATACTACAGTTTTTGTAACAGTTGATTCTTGGGCTCTGAGACATTTATGTATAGTTATGGATTTGGAAAAACCATTGTTTTCTCTACCAAAAGATGCCTGAGATAGTTTCTTCTCTGTCTAAATGACGGTTGAGAGTGTTTAGGTTTTGTTCCCAGTCATTGTATGGATGACTTCTAAATATTGCTAACTTGGAACATTGGGGTTCTTTTAACCTGCAAAGTGGAAAGTTGATTATGAAGCTGTTTCTTTGCTGTGTAGCTCAATCTTGCTTTTAAAATATTTGTTTTTTTCTAGTTATATGTATGTGTGTTTGTGTATGTGCACAGGAGTGCAGTACCCACAGAGGCCAGAAGAGGGTATCAGATCCCATGGAACTGGAGTTACAGCACATTATGAGCCACCATTTGGGTGCTGGGACCTGAACTCCAGGTCCTGTACAAGAGCACCAAGCACTCTTAACCACCAAGCCATTTCTCCAGCCCTCCAATCCTGCCTTTTATTTTAGTTTGAATAATAACACTGTGTTGAACACAAAGGACTTATATCCATACTGTGATGTTGGAGTCTCTCTGCCCTCAGACTGTACTCCCAGGAGATCTGCAAATAACTAATGAGCAGACAATGAAAACAAATGCTTATGACAGAACTTTTCTCCAAATTTGTTAAACTTCATGTGGAAAATGATTTTAAAAAGAAAAAGGAAAAAATGGCTATCTCTTCTGGGTCTCCAGTGAGATCCCTGTCACCAAGATAGATAAGAAAGTCCAATGGCAAGAAGGAGACAAAGTATGAGAATATGTTGCTTATAACACCATCCCCAGAAACAAAGTTAAAAAAAAAAAAGATATCCTCTGTGGAGACCCAGAAATAGCAGGACTTGATGAGCCCCAGGGAATAAAACTCATAGGAACATCAAACATAATTCTTCTTTATGTATTTCTGAAACAACCCCACCCCCTCAAAAAATGTCAGGTCAAAAGAACAGGTGCAAGTCAAAATGTATATAAAAATAATGAGCCTCACTCCTGACAAACTAAGGAAGCTACATTCAGTCATCTTCCGCCATGGAGATCCGAACTCAGGCCACGTGCAATGAGTGTCCACTGTGCTTTAAGAGGGCTAGGAATAGAAAAAATCATCATCCGGAACGTAATTACACACGGCCATTTGTCATGAGGTGACCAACAGTGTCTGTGGGGTCTTGTCTACCACTAGGCTGCTGCCTCTGAACATCTCCCATCCCACAACTGTTTTATAGACACCGTCCAGCTCTCTAGATTGCTGATACCCACTTAGAGAGGGATCCCTCCAGACCCCTCCGCCCTGACACTTTGTTGAGTCACCCCCTATTGCTGATCAAACCCACTGCTCCACCATTCAGAAAACAGAAGGCATAAAGGTGAATACAAACTTAAGAAAGGACTTTACATCTGGTCCTGTAGTCTTTCCATATAGTCTCTGAAGTCTTGTGAGTCCCCCAACCCCATATCCTGGCAGACCCACTTGATGCTGTCGTCACTGTCAAAAAGGATGGAGTTGGTGTATGGCCCCCCATCCTCGGGGAGGATGGTGGTGTAGGAAGTAAACTTGACTCTCTTCCTCTTTGGGCCAGAGGAACTCATAGGTTCATTTTTCAGCTCTTTCTCATACACATAGTCAGGAGGTCTAAGCAGCTGACTATGAAAAGTCTTCTGGGAACTGCCATTCAGCAGGAAGTTCCTCTCCTCGAACTGCAGACCCCTGTCAATCATGGTTGTGCACTCCTCTGAGGGGAGAGTGATGTCCACAGGGTTCTCCAGAAGTTCGACCTCATTCCCAAGCCAGACCCAGTCATGGGAATGCGGGATGTTGCCTTGCTCGCTTACTGCAAACCTTTTGTGTCGATACTTCCAAGCAAATGCCACACAGTTGATCAGGAAGACCAAGATGGCCAGACAGAAGACACAGAGCAGGGCATACATGCCAATCTCCAAATCTGTTAAGCCCCTCGAGGTCATTGTGAGGTCACCAGGGTTATTGGATTCTGGTAACTTCCCTTGAGTGGGGAAACTTGTGAAAGCATCAGCTCCACCTTTGAGTAGTTTTCCTCCCATTGGAGACTGTGGGGTTGTGTTTTTGTTGGTCCTGTCCTCGTGGCCAGCTGATGCGCCATGTTGGAACCACTCCTGGGCTGCTCGCTCCTGGCTTCCCTCACGCTCTATGGAATTGCTGAGGTGGCCTTTGTATTCCCGGTTTATGCCCTCAATGTCATTGCTGCCTCCTCGTTGCTCATGCATTCCAGGTTCAAATCTGACCTTGACATTCCCTTTACCCACAGCAAGAGTACTCTTCCTCTTGTTCTTCTGACAAGATTCGCTGATCGACATTTCTAGCTTGATCAGGGGCCCCTGTCCTTCACCCTCAGCAACTACGATTGGCCATCTGGCCTGAAGGTTTGGCTGGACAGACACCACCATTTCATCCAAGGAGGAAACGGTCAGTGAGAAATCCTTGGGATCATAAATGTCTAAAGGTGTCACAGAGCCATCGCTGAACAAAATCCAAGAACTGACTATGGCCTCCTAAGGAAAATGAAACCAAAGCATAGTATTATAACTGGGTTCCTTCAAACTTACAAACATGATCTTCCTCTGTACATTACTGGTACTTGGAGATAGAGGTGGATTTTCATATGTGATGGTCTTATCTCTTATTATGCCTCAACCTTGTATTATTAACATACTATAGCCCCACTGACATGAGGTACCAGGAATGCACTTTGATGAATACATTAAAGTAATAAATTAATTTATTGCATGCTTTCCCATGGAGTGTGACTTTGATCTTTGTAGAGACTCTCAGAAAGATCAGGTGATTTATATGAATCAATTTCAAATGTTTCAGACTAATCAGATTACCATTCAAGATGATGTCATTTTGAACCCCCTTTATCAGGAAGTGCTGAAGCAGCAAAACCACTTTTGGGGGAAGTTCTTGGTAAATGAGGTGGTGCGAGGCTGGCTTGCTTAAATGGCACCATGCCCCTGTTTCCTTTGTAAATGTTTTGTGCATGTTTAAAGACACAGGAAAGTTTTATCACTGGCCATTGCTGCCGTCAATAGGACAATCTGGTCCCAATGATCAATTCTTGTTCAATAGCTGAAATGGAGTCTCCAAGCATCAAAAAAATCACATCCTTTCTTGTTGCCATGAGTCAGAACAGGAGATCCCTTCATCATGGTCTAATAGCAATGTATGCCTAGCATAGATTAACCAATAAGAAAGCAAAGGATACAGGAAGATGTAGCTAAGCCCTGAGTGTCATCCTTGGAGACAGAGAGAAACTAAATAAGAAGCAAGGAGATTCAGGAGCTTCTGGGCTCAGTGTCACTGCTAGGCCTAGGTCATAACTGAGATCAGATCTAACTTCATGCATACAACATGGGCCCCTGGGAGTCTCACCTGCTGTGGGGCTTGGAAAACATCCTGGGCAGCCACTGTAGAGATGATGGCCCTCTTGTCTGCCTTGTGAGGCTGCAGGGTAAGGGACAGGCCAGCCACTAGCTGCACACCCAGCTCTGTGATGGTGACACGGTCATCTAGAACAATAACTGTCTTCTCAGCCAGGATAGAGTCAGAAAGAGGCGAGAGAACCTGAGAAAGCAAGATAGAAAGTTTGTGACTTCACCCTGCAGAAGCACCGTTAGCATCCAGGGAAATACGACCATCAGTGATCTGACTAGTGTCCTAGTAAAGGAACACAGTGACAGGTGTTTTAAGTGGGTCTGTGGTTGTTCAATGGCATGGACTGCAGATGATTTAAAAAGACAACCTTGGTTGATGCCTTTTGATTCCTATATGGATAGAATAGATTTATGTTCTAAGGAAAAAGAGGCTCCAGGCTAGGAATCCTCACTGAACTTTTCTACCTTGGTGATAAGTATGAAAGAAGTGAGGTTTTTCAACAGTTATTAAGCAGTTTCTGAGCATGCTGAGTTGGTGGTACCGTCTCTTAAAAAGTGGCACTCAGCCCAGCTCTCTGTGTACATCCCTTGTAGCAGGCAGATGTTTATCATTGAGAACCAAATGATTACTGAACGGGCCACTGGATCATCACTGAATAAACCAGTTTGAATGGCAGTTTCTAGGCAGTTATCCTTCCAGTGTGCAGCTAGGGGTGAGGACTAAATCCCAGAGATAATGCCTGATAGTGGAATTATTTCTAGAATAGTCCGCAGTATTTCCTACCTTCACTCATCCCTGTCTTATGAACAAAATGAAAACTCATTTCCTGACTCTTCAAGGCCACACAACACAGCCACCTGAAAGCCAGATGGGGCTGAATCACACAGGCCACCTAGTGTGGTCACCGTAGCTCTTTGGGGGCAGGGTCAGGGAGGCTGTGTTCCCAGCTAGTGACACAAAGAAGTCAGGGACATTCAAGTCCCTGCTCACAATGGAGTAACTCCATGAAAAGAGATGTAGAAGGCCGACAGCAGCCAGGAAAACAGGGACCTTGGTGCTAAAAAGCAGAAAGAATTAAGCTCTCTCAAGAAGGTGAGTGAGATCTGACTCCAGCCTTGGGGTGTCTTGTAGAGCCCAGTCAAGCCCAGCTAGAATCACCACTGAGGTAAAGAGTGTCATGTAAGATGTAAACATGTGGGGTCTTGTAAGGTAGAAATAGAAAACAAATGTACAACATAGCATGCTTTGGCCAACTGCACCAAAAGCTAACCTTGAAAGCATCTAAAACATGGCTTAACTATGATCAGTAATATTTTAAATCAGCATAAAAATTCTGCATAATAATCTTAACAAAACTGGTAATAAAATGTTTTGTTATGATGTAATTGAGACCATTCAACTATGGTCCCTTCTTTATCTCTTATAAAAATTGTCCATTTCTTTTTAATTTTTTAAAAGATTTATTTATTCATTATGTATACAGTATAAAGAAGAGGGTGCCGGTGCCAAAGCTCATCATGGATGGTTGTGAGCCACCATGTGGTTGCTAGGAATTGAACTCGGGACCTCTGGAAGAATAGTCAGCGCTTCCAATCTCTGAGCCATCTTTTCAATTTCCTTTTGTTTACTGAAATTGTCCTTTTCAATTTCATTTTGTTTACTATTCTGGGTATAGCACGGACAATGATTAAACTGTAAGGCTGAGGTGGGCTTAGCTTTTAGGATATTTACTACAATCTACTCCGCTATGCATAAAGTAAAGTATTGTGGTCAGTAAAGGTGCTTGCCACACAAGGCCAGTAACCCGATTTCAATTCTCAGCACCACACAAAGGTGGAACAGAAGAATCAACCCCAAAAAAGATGTCCTCTAACCTCTGAATACCCACACTCTGTGACACACACACACACACAAAATCAAAATATTAATAAATAAAATTATTTTCAAAAAATATAAAAGCTCTCATCTCAAAGAAAGTAATTTCTGGTACTCTGTATTTAATTTAGCTTTCTCTGGTAAAGGAGATATTTTTTTTCTACCCTCTAAAATGCAAAAGAATTTTTTACATTTAAAATAACTTTTTGATAATTTCAGGCAGTGTATTTTGATCGTATTAACCCTCTCCCCATCTTCCCAGGGTCACCCTCTTCCCTACTCAATCCAACTTTATGTCCTCTCAATTGGTTTAAAAAGAAAACCCAAGTTTAATTTTTGCTAGATATATATCACTGGGTATGTGATCTCCCCTGGAGCATGATTGAGCTACCAGGGGCCCCATGCTTAGAGAAAATAGACTCTCTTCCCAGGGGCTATCAAGTACCAATCGCTCTTCCACTAGGAGTTGACCCTCAAGCCTACCTACTTCCTCCATGCTGGGATTCTGTCTGGCTTGAGTTTGCACAGGTCTTGAGCATGCTGTCTATCCATTATGAGTTCCTATGTGCATCTGTCCTGTTGTGTCTGGAAAATACTGTTTCCTTGTCATTGCTCATGTCCTCTGAGTTTTGGGCTATAAAACTGGTGAATAGATAGATCCACCTGCACACAGGCTAAACGTGAAAATTGATGCACACAGATGATGCATGCACAGAGCTGTACGACATCAGTTAACTGAAGAGTCACTGATATTCGGGGGAAAGGGGCAAAGACTCTCACATTCACCCTACAATACCTGCACAGTAGTGATGCCCGGCTCCCGCCCTGCCAGGATCCTGCCATCCTGTAGCTGGGCAATTTTCGGTTCCTCCACCTTCACAAACTCGGTTACAAGGTCGGTGATGTCAAACTGCCAATCAGGGCCCAGCATGTAGGTCAGCTGACCCAGGTCAGGTGACTCAGCTACAAACTGAGTGAGGACTCGCACAAGGGCATGCTGGTACTGCAGGGTACACCCTCGACCTTTCTTCTCCTCATCTTCCTCATCATCACTGTCCCGGGTGGGCCTGGAGCACAAAGAAAGCAAACAAATTAAGTCTCCTCCTTAGCGGGAAACCTTGCCTGCCCTTGACTGGGACTGACTGTTGGAGGAAATGTGGTAGCATTTCTCCTACTAGGTCTCTTCATCCACTGATGCACTCACTCATCCAATGAATGAATGAATGAATTCATTCATCATGTATCTCTCTCTTCCTCCTTTCCTCCTTCCATTTTCCCCTGACTTCTAATTGTCCACAGCTTGCCAAGAGAAATCCTCTCTGTCTCTTAAACTCTAGAACTTTCCCTTCGAGAAGAACTTGCCTTGTGACCTCCCAGGGGAGGATTTTGCTAGCTGCTGGCTGTTCTGTGGATGGAGAACTTGTCAGGAAGAGCAGAGATGCAACCATAACTCATGCCATGGAGAGTTAGAGAGACCACAGCCTGTTCTCCCAGCATGACAGACAGCATCCCTGTGCTCTGAGTTAGACTACCGTGAGCCCTGCCCCCTGTGATAGACAGACAGACAGACAGACATCACAGTGGCCACACATACTTAACTCATTCAACCTCCACAGAACCTGGATACTGAGGTTTAACTCCTGTCCTAATCTTATTGATAAGGAAACCAAGATGAGGAGATCAGAGGCTCCTCAATCAAGGCCAGGAAACTGGTCATCTGCAGAGGCAAGGCTAAGCTACCTGCCCCTGTGTGTATGTCCTCTCCTTTTCTAGATCCATTCCATCCTTCCTCACAGTGGCTGTGGACAAGCCAAGCTGTACAGTGCTCACCAAGTGGACCAGTTGGACCAGCCAACTACTAACCACAGATTTGAACCCAACTGCCTTTGATTTCCTAAACAAGTTGCTGTTCTCTTAAGGTTCGAGAACAACATAGGAAGGTACATAAAAACTCTCCAGCACTGCCTCAGAGAAATTCTAGGTCCCCAAAGAGGCAGCAAGTTATCTTTATTGATAAAAAAAAGAAAGAAAGAAAAGAAAAGAAAGAAAGAGAGAGAGAATGAAAGAAAGAAAAAGATGGCTTTGGGAGGACAAAAAGATGTAGCATTAAAAAACAGTGCTGTACTTGCTATGATTGCATGTGAAATGTCCCACACAAGCTTATGTATATGAATACTTGGTCCTCATACTTGGTCCATAGTGTGTGGAGCCCCAGAACCTAGCTGGGGGAAATGGGATCCCAGAGGACAAGCCTTACCGTTTCCATCACATCCTTGCTGCCGGTCCCCACTGCTTCCTGATTTCTTTGCTGTGAACAAGCAGCCTCCTATTCCCACTGTCAGCCTCCCCATCATGAATGAAAATAACCCCTTCCTCACCCAGGATGTTTTCATCATTTATTTGGTCAGAGTAACAAGAAAAGTAACTAATAAGTGATTTTTAAAAAATGGCTTATTTTTTTATTTTCAGTCCTTCAGAATATATCACAAAGACAGTATCTGCTTGGTGTATGGGTGTCATCAGTAATTTCCAGACACCTGCTGATCTCCCTTAGAGAAGAAACCCACACAGCTCCCCCAAAGAACACTGACAGCATTCATTAACACATCCATGCTTTCTTTGTATTGACTTTTAAGTTAGAAGTATTTTATAATAAATGACAGTGCTCAGTAATTTGTACTCATGTCTATTTATAGACAGAATTGAAAGGATATCGGAAACAAGTCAGAGTCCCACTTTGATGGCTTGTGTTAATCAGCAGTGTGACTCTCCAACATGTTTAAGATTTCTCCTTTGTCTTTAAATCTCAGAATTGTTACCATGATATATCGTCATGGAGACTTCTCAGCTTTTGTCCCACTGGTGGTTCCCTGGAGTGTTTGTTTCCATATATTTATGTATTCTGCCAAATTCGGTCAGTTTTCATCATGTGTTCTCAGGCCTGCATTCACCATCCCCTCCCTAGATTCTAGATCCAGGCATTTCAGACATCTTGTCACTGCCCCATGAGTCCATCATGCTCTGTCTAGCCCAGTGTTTCTCAGACTGAGTTTTATCTTCTGTTCCTGAGTTCATTGGCCTTAATGTACCATCCTTCGTGTTCCACTAAGCGGCCACTGGGAGTTTTCCTCCAGTTTCTTCTCCTTGCTGAGGCTGCCTCCATTCTCTACTTATGAGTCTGAAGCAAATATCCCCTCAAGTGATTTCAATACTGAAATCCACATGTTTTATAAAAAGAAAGGAAAGAAGGAAGAAATGAAGAAAGGAAGGAAAATCCCACTTCATTCAAATCTGTTCTGGTTTAGCACACAGACTCCAGCTTCAATGGAGTTTTGGAGTTTAAAGGCTATTAGTGGTGTTCTGGTCTCAGTAGTGATCCCATGATATCCTGGCTCCCATTCCATTCCTGTTGATTTTTCTTAAGGGGTACTGTGTACCTCCCTGTCCAGGGGAACAAGCAGAAGGCATCAGTCACGCAGGCAGTATCACTTCACTGTGCTTCATGATTCAGAGGAAGTTGGAGTCTAGTCCTGGGCCTCTGGGGTCTGCTGAGCATGCGTCAAAGCATGTCTGTGTTTTCCCACCACTTGTCATCTGGAAACATTGGTAGGTTTCAACACCATCATGTACCTGTTCCCTTCAGTCTAACAGCCCTTGTGTCTGCTTACCTCTCCTCTCAAATTTAACTGTTAAGAGCAAAAAGAATCTGAGGCATACATTCAACACTTTGCCCAGAAATCTCAGCCTCACAGACGGCTTTACTTGCTTTCTATATCACCGTGTGATGTGGTACACTGGCATTGTGTAGCAGCCAAAGAAGGATCCATGCTCCTCACCACCGTGAGAGGCTCACAAGTGGTGTTTTCCAAGTTCACTCTTGTTCGGAAATGACTTCTGTTTCCAACCAGGTGATGGGAGCTTTCCCACAATGCTCCACGAGTCAAGTTCATTGTCTACACCTTCACCACCCATAAGTCTATGAAGAGTTTGTCAAAATCCACTCTGTTCCTCCAGATATTTTTCCCCTCTGCTCACTGACTGCTTCCAAAGACATTCTTCCTGAGGTGATACAGCTGCACTCCAAAAGTGGGTGACAATATTTGGGTTACTTTTTTCCTTTGTGGCATAAAAAAGTATCCACAAACCTCACAGTTTAAAAAAAAAGCCATTCATTTGCTTGCTTGCTGTTCTGTGAGTCAGGATCCAAGCAGGCTCAAATAGGTAGGGGGTTCTGCAGAGATTCTTGGAAGCTAAACTCAAGATGTGAGCCAGGCCCTCACCTGAAGCTGCTGGGGAAGAATTGACATTGAGACAGTCACGTTGGTTAAGGTGTTGGATTGATCAGTTTCCACAGTTAGACTGGGCACCCAATGGCCTGTTTTTATCATGACGGGTTCCTGGATCCTAAAGGCTCCATCCACTTTCCATGGTGCATGATTCAATCCATCTTCAAAGCCAGCATCACTCTGTTAAGTGGTCCTTATCCTCAGACCTCTCCAATGGCCTTCTACCATCACTAAAAGGGATGTTCTGCTATCAAGGGCCTTGTCTGGCGGGTCTGGTCCTTCTGGATCATCTCCACATTCTAAGTAAGATTGGTGGTTGGCTGTAATTGCATCTGTGAAGTCTCCTTGGCACAGCACCAGATTAACGCTTGACTGGACTTTTAATTTAATTTCTGTTGCTGTAATAGAATACCCTAAGGAAAAGCAACTTATGGAAAAAGGGGGCGGATTTTTGACTCACAGTTCCAGAGGGTTATAGTCCATCATGGTAAGGAAGGCCTGGTGGCCAGAGCTAATAAAGAAAATGACTAAGCAGACTGTATACATACTTAGGAAGCAAAGCAGAGTAACAACAGAAAGTGAGATGCACTCTCAAAGCACCCTCACCCCCAGTAATATGCTTTCTTCATAAAGACTCAGCCTCTTCAAGGTTCCATAAACTTCCCAAACAGCTCCACCTGCTGGGGACTTGGTGTTCAAACAAATAACCCTGTGGAGGACATTCCCATCCAAACCCATACACCTGAATGAGCAGCAGATGGAGAGTAGTTTATGTGTGCCTCCCCCTGCAGCACACATCACTTCTCTGGACTCTTCAGATTTCTTGTAATACTGACATTCCCGACATGATAATTAAGGGAACTGGAGAACAGACATGTGAAGTTACCAGGTCACATGGCCGTACATGGGAGAAATCAAGGTCTTAATCACATGACACCTCACTCCATGTGTGATGACTGACAGTGAGGAAAGAGAGAATGAGTGATGAAGGAATAGTCACATGTCAGACAGTAGGAAGTAGTTACGTTCAGAATGCCAGGCTTTGTGTAGGTGCTTCTTAGGTCTCACATCACCTTCCTGCATCCTAGAAACTGTTCTGTGAGGGTACTAGTATCACCACTGGTGTTGCTACTATCGTCTTTGATGCAATTTCCTCATGTCCAGCCACTAGTAATTATTCAAGTCATAGCCACAGGAGCGTGAGTCAAGAGCACTGCCATACACTGTTGGAAGCCAAACCCAGTCCATGGCAACACACCACAGATGTTGCCTCCCACAGACACCTAAGCCTCAGCAGCCTCTAACCCACACCCTGACTCTTGTTCCTCACCTTCTGTTGGAGGCCACTGGGATCCTCCAGCCCTTGACTTGGCTCAGTTCTGTGTCCGAGATCTCTATCTGCAGCGGCAGGCGAGGTACCCAGACGGTGACCTCCACCTGGGAGGTAAAATGCTGATGGGTGAAATTCACGATCGTACCCACTTTGCTCTTCATCTCCTTCCCATTCACAAAGATAGAATCACAGGTGTTGGAGACCTTGGGGAAAAGAGAGAGAAAACACGGAGACACATCAGCGAGAGACACGCCACACACAGATCTTGACGGCAGCAGAAGTTCATGAACCATGACAGTTCTGATTTATAAGGCACCAGGAGAGCAGGACAGGTACAAAGAGTAATTTGTAGGCACTAATTAGAGACAAATAACTGACAGACAGACTCCAGGAAAGCCATTTTGTGTTACAGAATACTGACAAGTTAAACCATAAACATAATTTAATGGAGTTGTTTAACCTCAGTTTCCAATGGGAATGTGCTGTTTTCTTTATCTTACCTTTTCTTATGTCCTCAAAGCACCACTAATCAAGCCCCAGGTGTACCTTATTCCACTCTTGAACCACATTTGAAAATGCATAAAAGGTTTTAATGTTACCAAGAAAATGCTTTGTTCTGGCCATAAAATGGAGCATATAAAAAAAAAAATCAAGAGGATTCTGCAACAGATGAAAATCCTGGTAGGCTATGTGCTCAAGGAATGCACTAGAAACGTGGATGAAATTAAGCCTGCAAATCCTAAACTGCAGTTTCAACAACTGGCGAGAAGGAGGTGGCAATGCACAGCGGTCTCTTTCTCGGCACTTGGAGGCGCACTGCTGTAGGGTCTTGCCAGACATGTCAGCTCCCTGCTTTGTTTCCCATCTCCTGGGCAAGCAAATAAAATGCTGTGGCCTTGTTCTCCATCAGGAAAGTATCATTGTGTGAAGTTCAAGGGAGGGAATGAGGATTGAAGGCCGAAAATCACTACAAATCATATACTATGTGATTTCACTGGAAAGATGAGAAGACTAAGATTTCAATGTGGATCGACTGGCTGAAGGTGCAAACTACATGTGTGTGTGTGTGTGTGTGTGTGTGTGTGTGTGTTTGTGTGTGTGTATGCGAATGTGCATGAGCACATGTGTGTGCTCATGTAGAGGCCAGAGGTCAGCTTGAAATGTCATTCACCTTATGTTTTGTGACAAAGTATCTCATTACACTATAGAGCTTACTGACATGGTGAGGCATTTTGCCATCTCTGCTTCCCCAGACTTTGGATCAGAGGCATACACCACCACACCTAGTTTTCTATATGGATGCTGAGGACTGAACTCAGGTCCTTGTGCTTATGGGATAAGTGCTTCAATTCAACCATCTCTCCAGTCCCTATTTGCAAATTATTAATCTGTTGAAGGAAAAGTATCTAGAATAAACTGGAACTTTAAAACTCAATTATAATGAAATCCCCTCCAAATAGGCCCCCACCAGCTTAGGACAGATTTGCTATTTAGAGTTGAAGGACATAGAGAGACCTTATATGACTAAGGTGTGACCAAGCAGTAAAGGGGTTTAAGACACAGCTTCAGTTACTCAGGGATGGGGATGATGGGAGGTTAGACATTGTGTGGCATAACACACCTGAATATGAACACTAAACCCTACCCTTATGCAGACCAGCTAAAGTACTGTAGTTCAAATAACCTATTATATATTTTATGAGTATCTGAAAGAAGGGAACTTGTATGCTCTGACCACAGGGAAAATACAAATGAAGTTATTGAATTTGTATTGGGGTATCCTACCCCATCTCACTCACTCACACACAGACACACATACACATTGTGTGAATTAATATTTATTTATTTATTAGTTTTCCTAGAAAAAATTTCTCGGTGTAGCCTTGGCTGTTCTAGAACTTACTCTGTAGACCAAGCTGGTCTCAAACTCACAGAGATCCACCTGTCTATGCCTCCTAACTGCTTGAATTAAAGGCAGGCACCAACACCAACCAGTGTAAATTAATTTTTTAAAAATGTTTAAGAAGATGGAAATGCCAGAAGCCCTTGTTTGACCATTACACACTACACAGAAGTATGAAATTATCATACACTTATCCACAAATCTATACAGCTAAACAAGCAATATTCTTAAAAGATAGCAATGGCACTGAGAGCTGATGTCTCTGGTGAGGGGTTAAAATGGGGTCATTTTTGTTAACTTCTCAACTTTAGAAAAAAAGAATACTCTTTTCCAGCTTTCTCTTTGCCTTTTTTAAAAGAGAAAAAAAAAAACAACCATGAGCCAAGAAAGCCTCTGTCTTTCAGGGCACGTGAGAGGGATTTAAGCATGTGCTGTTGTGCCCAGAATCATGACGAGAACAATTGGAACAAGGCTTCCACTTAGGGTAGGACATAGGACAGAGGACCGTGTTCTTACATCCCATATTCCACTATTCCATAGTGCTGTGGTGCAGAATCTGAGTTCCAGTCATTAGATTCTCAGGGAGGGATGGAAGCCTATCACAAACCCCCCCTCCTTCTACATGAGCACTGAGCTGAGAGAAGATGAATTTCATGAGGTCATGACCTCCCTAGACTCTGTTCGCTCTACCCCAGACAGCATGGCATCGCACCTGAAGTCAAGCTAAACAGACACCAGAGACTTTAATTGTCCTCTTCTCCCTGCCCCAAAGATTGGTCACCCATTTCCAGAGCTTTCCTACTATACCTTCCTAGAATCCAGACCTCAACTCTCATGTGTTTATGAGTAATCCCTGGCCTTCCTTGTCAGTTGATGTGGACTCACACCAGACCCTACTTTAAATCAGACTGTATCTAACAGTTGGCTCTGAGAACTTCCGTCATAAGAACATAAATCAGTTAAGGCTAAAGACCCAAGGTCAATTCCCAGAACTTAGAGTTTACAATATAAAAAAGAAGATAGAATGGCTCAGCAGTTAAAAGCACTGACTGTTCTTCTGGAGGACCTGAGTTCAATTCCCAGCACCCACATGGCAGCTAACAACTGTCTGCAATTCCAAGATCTGACACCCTTACACAGTTATACATGCAGGCAAGACACCAATTCACATAAAATAAAAATAAATAGTAACAAAAAAAGAGCTCTGACTATTCTTTCAAGAGACCCAAATTAAGTTTGCAGCACCCATGTGGAGGCTCACAACCCTCTGTAATCCAAGTCCAAAGAATATGACACCTTCCTTGGGTCTCTATGGGCATTGCACACACATGGTGCACATATATGCATGAGGGCAAAGTATACATACAGAGAAGATTAAATATAAATAAAGTTTAAAAAAAATAAAGGAGTTAGGTGTGGTGGCATGTAGTCATAATCACAGAGCTGTGGAGGAAGAGAAAAGTGGATTGTCGGGGCTTGCTGGCCAGCCAAACTAGGTTACTAGGCAAGCTCTGGGCCAGTGAGAAATTATGTCTCAAAATAAGGTGGGGGAAAACCAGGATGGGCTCGGCAGGTAACAGTAACTGCTGCCAAGCTGAGCACCTGCATTCACTTCGCAATGATAAACACTCTCAAAATGCCCTTGGTGTGTTTGCTGGGACATACACTCACTGCTCTAAGTCTATCCTCAACACAGCACAGGATGTGGAGGACTGTTAAGGTGTGACTATGTCACAGCTGTTGCCCCTGGCATCCCTTCCATCCATGCCATGACAAGTAATGGGTGCCGAGGTAAGAAGGGATGGGCAGATGAGTCAGCTAGGTTCTTCTGCTAATGCATTAAGAAATGTGAAAACTTGGGTTGGGGATTCAGCTCAGTCCTACAGTGCTTGCTGCATGAGCATAAGGAAACGAGTTTTATCACAGAACCCACACTTAAAGATAGAATAGAATAAATAATAATAAGCACTGTGGCACATCCTGGTAACCTCAGGGCAGAGGAGGTGGAGACAGAAGGATCTGAGAATCATACTAGATTCTTTGTTAAGTTTCAGACCAATGAGAGATCTTGTCTCAAAAACAAGTTGCATGACACCTGAGGAATGATGTGAAGTACCTACACAACCACACACACACACACACACACACACACACACACACACACACACGATATGAAAAAAAATGAAACTCATCCTGTATATCATCAATGGAAATAGATCAGTAAAAGACACAGGGCTTGAAGCATGGGGACTCAAAGCTGATGAATAAGTGTGACCTTGGAATTCCAGTGCTCAGTATGAGCTTTTGACCAGGAATTGAGATTATAACATGGAATAAGTACTTGTTAGGTAGACAAAACATGACATTGTAAAAACCCAAATTCCCAAACCCATCATTCTGCTATCAAAAAAAAGATTATTATGTGTATTTTGCCTGCATGTATGGGGGTGCACTGTGTGGGTGCAGTGCCTTCACAGGCCAGAAGAGGGCATCAGATCCCCTGGAACTGGAGTCACAGATGGTTGTGAGCTGCCATGTGGTTGCTGGGAACTGAACTCAAGTCCTCTGCAAGAACAGTAAATGCTCTTAACTAATCATCTGACTTCCCATAACCCATCATTCATGT
Organism: Sigmodon hispidus; assembly: GCA_004025045.1. Lineage (NCBI taxonomy): Eukaryota > Metazoa > Chordata > Mammalia > Rodentia > Cricetidae > Sigmodon > Sigmodon hispidus. The sequence continues at coordinate 75,490 of PVIH01002027.1, forward strand.
AAATGACACCTTCAAGGCTCTCTGAGTTCCAAGAGGAACATCAAAAACCAAGTGCTATCCGTCCTCATATAAGAAGAGTAGAGGCCACGAGCATGGAGATGGAAAAAAGACTGAGCCAAGTCACGTTCATCTTCCAGAATGTGTAAAACAGTTTGTAAAATGTCATCTTGGGAAAGCTGCCTTTAGGGGTTAATATTTTTACTATCAAGTTATTATACTTCTGCAACTCCATTATCTCAGGATAAAAGATACAAAGGGGAGCCTTGAGACATGGGTATGGCTCCTCAGGGGATACTGGGAGAATATCATTTCATTTTCCATTTGGAACAGCAGGAAGAATGTAGACTGAATCTACCATCCTGCATCAAACCTGCTATTGGCCCATAAGGCTGTGAATGGAGAGGGGGTGATGAGTGGTCTGCTGTGACCTTTGGCAGCCCCAAAACTGTGCCTACATTATAGAACCTGAAAGAGAGAGCGCTTCTTACAAATATTCACAGAAAAATCCAGAGATTCCAGATTTAAACAGGCAGAGGATCTGTTGTCATAGAAACCAAGCACTTTATAGATATTACTGTATGTGGCAAAATCCACTAAGACGCAGCAGGGATGCAGATGGGTGTTTATTTATTTTTTAATTTTCAAGTTACTTTTTGTGTGTGTAAACTTGCACACACACACAGAGAGAGAGAGAGAGAGAGAGAGAGAGAGAGAGAGAGAGAGCGCTCAAAGGACTACTTGAGCAGGTGGGATCTCTCCTTCCACTACATGGTCCTGGGGATCAGGCTCAGGTTATCAGGCTTAGCAGCAAAGTGTCCTTCACTATTTCATTACTAGTCTAAGAAGAGCTTTTATTTTCTAGAATATGCCAGTGGAATCAACAAGATGCATGCTCTTATCTTTGATCTCTTCTATCATGATTTCAAGTTCAGTCCTTGCTTCTGCCTGGCTGTATGATGTCCCCAGGGTTTCTTTTGACTCCTTACAGCCAAAGCCACAGGCTCAATGGCTGTTAATCAGCTTATTCTATGCATTACTATAATCATATGGGTTCCCAGGGCAAGGTCCATCAAAGCAGGACAATAACCAGGGCCCCTCACTTCCTCCAAGTTATTCCAGTATTTGATTCCTCCAAAAAAAGTTTTTGAAGATTCTGTTGTAACCATCCTGGTCTCCAGTAAATTCCACACCAGCAAGAGCGACATTGCAAGACCTTGTCTCAAAAATAAAAGCAGTCCTGAGTTTATAACTATAGGAAGATTTTATCCTCAACATTTATTCTTTCACATCAGAACAGGATTCGGTGTATGATTTATCAGCTTAGCACTCTTTTGGGAAACCCTACCTTTCAGGGAGGGGCTGGTGTGAGCAGTACCACAGTCTGAGACCCAGCAACCTAGGTCTTAATTGTTCTTCCCCTGGGCCTAAGAGCCTTCGAGAACAACCCTGAGGAATCTAGGATCTCCAGCTGTGTTGTACACTCATGCAGTCTCTCAGAAATCAAGTTAGGAATCCCAGTGTGTTCTGTTATCATATAACCTGTCTCTGCCTGAGGCATTTTTTCTGTAAAACAAGAATAAAAAGCCTCTAACAATGTTGCAGACACCCTGGAGCTGTCCTAGGTGCTGAATACAAAGCAAAGCCAGACATAGTTCTTACCCTCATGAGATTTAAAAGCTGACCTGTGAGAGAAACTTAATTTTTTTAAAAAAAACATATAGTTATATAATAAGGAACTGTCATGAAAAAGTCTTGAAAGAAAAATATTTTTAAAAGAAAAGAATAGAAAATGAAAACAGAACGTGTTGGTGTGACTAGACTGGAAATCATGCATGCTTCAAAACAGGCAGGATGACAGCAATTGACTTCTGAAATAAATAACTGTTAAATTATAATCTTATACTCAGAGAAAGAAGTTTATCAAAGATAAAACTTTTTAGAAGTTTTTTCAGATAAAAACTAATGAAATTGCTAATTAAACTAATTAAAGAAATATTAAAGGGGCAGGACCACGGAGATGGTGCAGTGATTAGGAATGCATACTGCTTTTACAGAAGATCTGAATTTGGATCCAAGCTGCTATGTCCTGTGGCTCACAACCACCTATTACTCTAGCACCATGAAAATCTGTCGCCCCCTTCTGGCTTTCTGAGGCACTACATTCATATGCATATGCACACACATGAGGACACATATACATAAATAATTAAATATTAAAAAGTAGAATACTTTGAAAAAGAATGTTAAGAAACAGCCATTTAAGGAGAAGAAATAATGAGTCAGAAATTGACATCTACACACAGAAATAAGAACATAAGGAATGGAGTGATTTAAACAAGACTAAAATTAACATTTTTCAGAGTCATAATTGCTCTTTACCATAAAATAATAGTAATATATGTTCACATCTAAAGTAAATATAAAATAGATGGCAACTAGAGCAGATGGGAAGGAGTAATTGAGAATATAAGATTTCATGGGCTATATATTAATATATCTAAATTCAGATTCTTTGACACATATTGCAAATACCAGCTGTGGTAGACACACATAAAACAACAAGTGTTTTAATTTTTTAACACATCCTGATGCTGAAGACAGAACCCAGGTTTGTTTTTTTTTAACATGCTGAGCATACATCTTGTTTCTGAGCTACATCCTCACCATAAATATTTTATTTATGAAAAGATAAAAACAATAAGCTAATAAATTGAGATAAAATGTCCAATTGGCCAGATAGGTGGCAGAAATGGGAGAAAGAAACAAAGCAGATGGGGAAATAGATAACAGCAGGACAGTACCTTCCAATCTAATCTCACAGAAAATAATTCTAAATATGAATGACTTATGTGAATACATTAATACACAGATCACTAAGTTGTTACCTAGGTCCAAGCATATACTCTGTACAAGAAACTCATGGGAACACTAGAGATAGATGAGGAAAGAAAGATCCACCATGAAGACCTAATGACATTGAACTGCAGAGTCTGTATTAATCCCTATCAAGAAGTGTATCACAGAAAGAATTGCTAGAGATAAGAAAATACGCTACATAAAGAATAAGGGGCCTGGAAAATGGCTCAGTGAGTAAAGTACCTGCCACAGAAGCATGAGGTCCTAAGTTCAAATCCCCAGACCTTCACAGAAGTGTGGATTTGTGATGCCAGCATGGAGGAGTAACAGACAGGAACATTCCCAAGACTTGCTGGCCAGCCAGCCAATCAAGCTGAATCAATGAGCTCTAGGTTCAATGAGAGGCCCTGCCTCAAAAAATACAATATAATAGAGAATTACTGAGGAAGACATCTGATGCTGACCTCATCTCCACATGCACACACACACACACACACACACACACACACACACACACACACACACATACTCACATGTATATGTTGAGTGGCTGACAACCACCTATAACTCCATCAAACCTGATAACCCTTTCTGGCCTCTGTAGGCATTACATTCATGTACATATGCACAATTACACAAATACAAATGAAAATAATATTTTTATAAATCAAGATCACTGCTGCTGTACATCTTTATTTCTAGTGTTCTTGTGTTATTTTTTCTCATGGCTTTAATCTCTGCTAAAATCACCCATCGACTCATCTATGTCGTCTGTAATCTCCATTCTATCCTTGAACATGTCAATCACAGTTATCCTAAATTCCAGCCTGAAAGTTCCACAATCTGACTCAGAACTAGTCTAATTATGAACAATTAATATCCTCCTTGGGGGCATGCCTTTGTATGATTTTTTTTCATGTGTTTTGGACTTTTTCATTTAAGAGTGAGTATGTTCAAACTCATACAAAGGGTGCTGAAATAAATTCTTTTTTTTTTAAGCTGACAATGGGCATACCTGTCCTGTAAGGTCTTTGGTGATGAGGTTTATTGATTGATATATCCAAAGGTTGACCTTGATCTGAGGTGTTATGGTCATGCTCAGGGCACCAAGGGCTTCAGAGTCCCCTCCCTTCCCTTGAATTTAGAATATGAGACAATCTCCCAGAGCTTATTTTCTCAGGTTCTCTCCTTCATGACTTTGGATATTTCCATCACTACCCAAGAGAGTATTTGTCTTGTGCCTCTCCCAGTTGCACTCACTATTGATTCTTCCTTGTGCTTTTTTTGTTAGTGGAAATCTAGGGATGCATGGTGTTCTGGGCATCAGACTCAGGTTGGTACCCACACTATAGAGAATGTGCCAGGAGAGGATAAGTCCACATCCACTGTTGTGATAAAATATGCTGACAAAAAGCAATGTAAGGGATAAAGGGTTTACTTCAGCCCACAATTCCAGGCTATAGATCATTACCGTTAGTAGGTCACAGCGGTTAGAGTTTGATACAGCTGATCACTTCAGAGCCACAGAAGAAGGAATGTGCATGTGTTCACTTGCTTACCTCATTCTTATACAGTCTGGGGACCAAACCATGAAATAGTACCACTCAGCTTACCACCTCAACTAAGATAAATACACACACACATGCATGCAGGCCAAACTGATCTATGCAATTCCTCACTGATCCTCTTCATAGGTGATTCTAGTGTGTGTCAAGCTGACAGTTAAAACTGACCACGCGATCTTAGAGGCATGGGAAATTCACAATAGATCTGAAGCTAAAATCTTGAGCCAGCTCAGGGTCAGTGATACTATCAGTGGTCTCTGAGCAAGCCTCTAGAGACAGAGCAAGTCCAGGAACCTGTGTTGAGGATGTCCAGCTGAGCCCTGAAGATGACTGGTACAATAGTGATGGCACATGGTGCCCATCGGCTTGGACCATGCTGGCTGTGTCTATTCCAAATTAAGAACAAGCTGGGGTTGCTGCTGCTCATAGTGAGTTGAGATGCTCAAGAAACCTTCCCAAGAGGACTCACTGCTCCTGCCCCCACCATGGAGAAAAGAAAGTTATTTCTATCAACTTACCTCTGGGAAAGCACTATCCACATCATGCTCCACAAGATCCAACCCTAACCTACACACAATCATGATCCAAACACTGCTGTCCATTATGAGAACACTATAAGGTCAGGCCTGTAACCTTATGCAAAGTGCTTGTCTGTGTGATTTTTCATTTATGCATTCTATCCTAGGGAGATTTGGACAATCAATTACTCATCAAGGATGCCCAGAGGAATGGGGAAGTATCTCCCTGGTGAGGGCTCAGCATGGGGTACTGCACAGATTCTGCTCAAGTTTTTTGATCCTGAACCTGCTGGGAGAGACTTGCTGAGCAAGGGCCTACAGTACAAGGACTGGGGTCAGGAAGCCAAGGTACTTGGGGCATACGCATACATTAGTCACATAAAGTGTCTGAGGAAATTAAGCATCTTTTAGAGGGACTGTGAAGAGCCAAACCAACCCAAGACTTTCACAGAGGTCCTGATTAAAAGACAAAAGGAGAGTTAGTTCTGCGTCCTTGTCCAGGAGAACACATAGCAAGGCCAGTCTAAAGATGAACGGTCAAGGTTCTGGTTTCTGGAATTCCAACCCTTCCCCCATACACTCTTACACACATATGCATTGCACCTGCACACATATAACACACGAAAAAAGAAAAGAAACTTTTGCCAAAAACCACCATGAACTGTAAAGGTAAGGAGGCCAGCCTCAATGACCTGAGAGTTTTTATCTCCAAGGGAAAAGTCAACACAAACAACAGCCTACCTGCCACCTGCTTCAGAGCATCCATATATAGAAAGGTCTCAGCTGAAAGACCCAGCAGGGCCAAATTTGTCCACTGCTGCCAAGAGGAGACTAGATGCCCCAGGTTTAAAGTCACGAGGAAGATTTCCAAAGAGATCTTTGGCTTAGTTTTCCATTTCCAGGCCAGCAATCTACAGCACATTTACTCTGTTCCTAAATATTACCACCATTTTATTGCCCCCGATGTCTCTGTGTCTTTATCTGTCTGTCTTTTTGTACATACATGTGTGCCAAGTACACACACTCTTGGCTGACTGGCTTGTGAGTCCCCAGAGAAACACCTGTCTCCATCTTCCAAGCTACAGAATTACAAGTGTATGAAACCCTGCTGACTTCCTTACATGGGCTCTGGGGATTGAACTAGATTCTCCTCATCCCACTTAGGGCTCTTTAGTTACAAAGTATAGAACTTCTGCAAGGATCGGAGAGTTTTTTCATGCTTTCTGGATTCTGGTCAATTCACAAGCTTGAACTGGAGCCTGGAGACAGAGAGCATGGGCCCTGTCCCCCTGCATTAACACTTTGAACAATGGTCAATCCTACCTCCCATGTTCCAGGGCACATAACGTGTGATGGGCACTTTACTCATTTATAGTTGCAACTGATACTAACTGATCTCAAATCCTCAGAGGATCAAAATGGCCAACTTAGTTGGCTCCAAGCATAAATATGGCTGCCAGCAGCCCACTCATATGTGTGAGGAGAGGTGAGAGAAGGTAATTATCAGAGAGAAATTTTTAAAAAAAAAGCAGAAAAGGAAGGATAATTATCTCAACCTGGGAAGGCAGTCCACAAGGCATCCACCATGTTGATATAATTAAGTGCGTGAGAACTTCAAACCAGCTGCTTTCTCATTAGTGGGGACTGATACCACGTTCCCTGAGAGCCAAGAGTCACCACACAGCACTTCCTCAGTTGGGTTCTCATCATCCCTTTCCTTCTCAGTTAATAAGCACCACGTCTCTCACCCAAACTCTTCTCTGCACAAACTCTCCTTCTTTGTGAGGCAGAGGGCATCAGATGGGCTGTTGTTGGGAGCCAAAGTCAACTTAGTCATATTTTATAAGTTAGCTCCTATAGCTAGCCAGCAGTCTTTACCCTAGATAGCAATTTACCAGAAGGCTATATCCTTATTGTTTTTAGCTAAACCATGACTCAACAGTTAGTCTCCCCTGATTCTCTCAGCTCAGCAGGTGACATCCCCCAGGCCTTCTCCTTTGACTCTCTCAGCTCAGCAGGTGACATCCTCCAGGCCCTCAACTGATAACAGATTTCCATATCAATTCTACCCTGTCTGTTACTTCCTCTCACAGGCTTGCCACCTTCTTTTGTATATCCCACCCCCTTTCCTCCCAGCTACCTGCATGGCAGAGATTCTGTATAAATATTGGCTGTAACAATAAAGCTACAGAGGAGGACTTGAACAGAGAGATTTGTCTTGTCCTTCCGTTCTTTGTGTTCCTGCCTTCCATTTGTTTCGTTCCTAGATTCAGGTCCACGCTGAAGACCCTGCTGGTCGGGGGCAGGCTGTGACTCTATGGGCCATCTGCTGGAGCCAGCTCTGTAAGGCTTGGCTATGGACATATGTTTTGCTAACTTCAGCCACAATTTTGGGATAGAACTAGCCCTATAAAGTCCTAGGCATCACATACTGGAGTTCTCTTCCCTGTCCTCAAGAGATCGGATACCTGCAAAAGGGATACAGTCCTGTGACCAGAGGATGCTGTTCTTAGCTATCTCAGCACATCATAGGAGATCCTGGCCTCCTGCCCTACAAATACCTGCCTGAATGCCTTCTTGTGGGTTCACAGTGTCCCTTCTTAGGACAAAGTGGATCATGGAGGGAAAAATACTTCAGTGCCAAATAATTATTCCTTTTCCACATTGAACATAATGGCCATTCACTTGGTGCTGTGTTAAAAACTGAATCAATGAGTGGACAAGCAAGGGGATTCCTGCCCATTCATTCATCCAATAAACACGCTCAGGATGAGATGCTGTAAGTGCACATGTCAGTGATGGAGATAGAGTCTCTACCTTCATCGGGCTCATTCTACTGTGAGAGATAGAAATACAAATGAATTGCAACAGGTCAACAGATATGTGATATTATCAGACAGTATCAAAGGACACAAATAAGAATCTAGAGAGAAAATGTGTGAGGCCATGTGAAAGGCAAACCAAAAAGCAGGCTTCTACAGGAAGTATGAGATCCTGCATGCAGCATGGTTCCATTTACCCTAAATCTTTAAGCGACATGGCCAGACATATCTCGTGGGCTTCCCTTAATTCTCCAGTGGTTTTTGGTTCTGACTAGATGGGAAGGGGTATCTCTAATCCATCCCTCTCACTTGCCAAAATCACATTCCTTCCCAGTTAATGTCATCAGTTTCTCACTCAGTAAGATATCTCCCAGTACCGAAAGGTTAGAACAAACTGCCATGAGCATGGCCTAACCTGTCCTTCCCAGCTCACCCTGGCTCACCTCTTCCTCCCCTTATCCAGGGTACTAAGCTTTTTCTGGCCTGGCTATATACATGGATGATACTCCTCAGTATTGTCTTTGTGGTAAGCTGCCCCATAGTCATCAGGACCAAAGTTACATTGTCCCAACTCAGCTAACAGAGCTTGGCAGCTGCTCATGTTCAATTCACTTTCTCCTTTATCTGCCTTGTGCAAGTAAGTCCAGGTAATCACAAACAGGGCCTCTCTTTCCAGTCCTCCAAGACTCAGTGGTTAACATGAAAACACATCCATGTGATGATATATTAAATATATTAATATTTAATAAAAATTGTCTGAAAAACATAGAACAGAGTCAAGCCATGAAGGTCAGGGAGTGGCAACCCATACCTTTAAACCCAGTATTCAGGAGGCAGATGGAGTTGCTACACTGATTCTTCAGCAACTCCACGGTCTGTGTTTCAATGGACATGTATCATCACCTTGGACTAAAGAACACTGTTGTTGGCAGTAAAATATATTTTGTCCTGTCTCTCCAGGTTTGTTTTGTTGTTTGTTTGTTTGTTTTTATTTGAGACAAGGTCTCATGGGCTCCAGGCTAGTCTCAAACTTACTATGCATCTGAGAAGGACCAGAAATTTAAGGTCCCGCCTCTATCTCCTGAGTTCTGGGAGCCCCATGCACACAAAGTAAGCATACTACCTACCAACTGAGCTATATCCCTAGTCCTTCAGCCAAATTGTTCTGTGTGCTCACTTCATCTTTTACGGAAGAATAGCAGAAGACACTAGCCCTATGGTGGTTCCATTCTGCTTGCTCTGCTATTGCTGAAGATATTTCTAGGAGGCCAGAGTTTCTTTCTACACCTCTAATTAATCCCAGCGTTCTCTATCACAATGCTCATCTGACCTCACCCATACACATGATGATACCCTCGATTCCTACCATCCTCCCATGCCCTGCATACCACAAATACAGAAGCCTTATTAAAACCTCAGGACCTATCAGCGTCCCCTAAACTGTGACACAGGTCACACTGACAGGGGCAGCACATGGTGTCAAACCTGTGGTCAAACTTCCTGTATCAATGGATTCCTCCAGAACAGTGAGCACAACATCTCTATGAACCACCATCTCTTCCTCTCTGCAGTGGGGATGACCCCACTGCTGTCTGAAGGGTCAGTGTGAACCTTAGGTGAAATAGTCAGTGAAGAGGACCCAGGTGGAGAGTGATAGACAGATGTGAATTCTCCATTCATTTCTGTCTTTTAGAAAGTCGCTGAAAGAACACAAAGATAATAATTTGTAGGACTATATAAGTCTAAATTTAAAAAATAAGAAAATTATTCATGGATTTAGTAAGTGTTTCTGAAACTGGAGGATGTGCCCAGTGCCTGCTTGGTGATGCTGAGGCAATGTTGCATAATTCACAGGCTTGGAGAAGATACCTTATTGCACTCTTAAGACAGCCAGAAATCATAGACAACAGAAGGCCAGTCTGCCTCCACCACCCCCAAGCATCTCTGAGAGACAAAGGACCCAAAGCCAGACTTGCAATATTCTTGATGTCTTTTGAACAACATGAACAGGCAAGGCCTGCAGCATCCTTAGAAGAAATGCACAAGTTTGGACTGTGTTTCACTTTTCTTTTCATCCTTCTGTTGGAAATGTGGTAAGTGGTCAGAAGGCAGTTTCTGGATAAAGAGAAACCATAACAATATTGACATTTATCAAGTGCATATTTTATGCCAGATACTGGACTTGGTTGCTTTATTTTCAAAAGTATTTTTAAGTGAGTATGTGTGTGTGAGAGAGAAAGAGAGAGAGACAGAGAGAAAGCCAAAGGTGAATGATACCTGAGAAATGACATCTGAAGTTGACCTCTGGCCATTTGTAAGCACAATCCTCACACACACACACACACACACACACACACACACACACACACACACACCACAACATAAAAACACAGAAAAAAAAAAAAAAAAAAAAAAAAAAAAAAAAAAAAAAAAAAAAAAAAAAAAAAAAAAAAAAAAAAAAACCATGATCTTTCACTGCTAGACCCTTATCATCTTGACCATGGGACAGGAATGAGAAGCACTGCCTGTCCAACAGGAGGCTGTGGAACCCACCCATTTGTCTCCAAAGACCCTCATCCCGATGCTCTCAACTGAGACAGAATCTGTATTTCCCACCAGCTGCACAAGGCAGCATTCATTTCGAAAATCCATATCAGTCTGTTGATATGCATCAATAAGGCACTGAGTTGCTGGCAGTGAGTCCCCTGAGTGTCTGGGGGAGACGTGAGAGTCTTCTGTCTTCTGTTTACATCATCACCTCTCCTCTGCAGGAAGAGAGCGTGTCAACCATTGGTGCCTAAAAGCCTTGATTTCCCTGTAGACAGCTGAGATATTTAAGAGAAAAGGGACACATTTTTCATCTGTAAAAGACAGTGTAACCTCTCAGGGTAAGCTTGGCAGAAGTCAATTTGAGGACAGTCAAAGACTGGGAGGGGATTAAAAGCCTGGAGTCAGCATCACAAGCCTTTGCAGGGACTGCATTCCCTGATAAACTGGAGTACTCTTTTAATGCAGTGGTCAGACCTCTAAGGCTCGAATCCTGGACCCACACCCACCTCACAGCTGCCCTTCATGGATTCTCATCATTAGGGTGTGGAGTTTAACAGCCAAGCCCCCAAGGAACTTGAACTACTGCAGGAACTGATAAGCCTAAAGAGCCTGGGCACACAATAAATGCTATTTCTTATCTCATGCAAAGTTGGTGCCTAAGAGGCTGGGGAGACAGCTCAGTGGTAAAGTATTTGCTCTGTGGCTATAAGCACCGCAAGTCTAATCCCCCAGAAACCACATAAATGGGGGTGTGCTGGCTAGAGAGGCTAGCCGCACTGTCAAGGGATGGGCTGATTGAGAAGCTCTGCTTTCATGAATGGGAGAATGGCTGAGGCTAATTCCCACCATTGATCTCTCTACCTCTAAGTGCATGTGTTCAGACACATGCATGTGAACGCACGCACATGCAAAAACATGCATCCATACATGCACACCACAAGAACAACATACACAAAATGAAAAAAAAAAGTACCAAAGGCTGGGTTTGAAAAGCAGATGTACCATAATCCCCCAGAGAATAATGGTTGGGATCATTTCAGAATCTTCATCCAATGGAATCCAGAGTTTCTGTGTTCCCTGAGCCATGACATCATGTTACAGCACCTGTAACTTCCCCGACCAGACCAATCTGAGGACAGTCCATAGGGAATCTGTCCATAGAACACGTGCACAATGTCAGCCATGGTGACAGGTGACCCGGATATACTGAGAAAAAAGGTTAGAGAGGTGCCCCACTTCACCACGGAGCCTTCAATCTAATGGGTAAGTGCTCACAAGCCCAATAAGCCAGCATCCTCCCACACACCCTTCTGACATCAGACAAGATATCATAGTCACACTTGCTTGTGTGTACTTGTGAGAGAAGCAGAGAGAAAGATAGCGGATCTGAAGAAAGACCCAGTCATGCCGTAGTCCCCTTGGGCCTTTCTACTATCTGTAGTGATGGGAAAACTTCATCCTTCCCCCCAGCATTGACTGAGAGTGTCCTGAGTTTTCCAGGCACCATGGGAGGTGATGGGCTGGGAGGTGACAATTGAGACGTGTCTGTGGAACCCATCCATCACTCCAAAAGAGATGTTGGAACATTTTGTCCTAGATACTGTGACATCATCAGAGTAAGCACAGATTTTGGCTGCAGCTGATACACCTGCCTCATTGATGGTGCTGGTGAGATGCTGACATTTGAGCTGCCTGGTACCCCTGGCTCCCTAAGAATTCCCCTGAGTACTGGAGCTAACCTTACAGTGTCCTGCATACAATATTTACTTTAAACTAGTACCTCAAAGCTTCAAATCCTCCAATGAGAGATGCTTGGCTAACACATCCATGCTAGTATAGACATCACCTACATTCTAAAGAGTTCTTCTCTCCCAAGAAGAACAAGAAGATTGAGGGGAACAGCAACCCTCCTCTGTCTCTTGAGGTATTACTAGATGTTTTTGCAGTTTGTATCTTCAATAAATTCTTTAAAGAGAATACAGTCCACCAGGTTTGCCTAAGTGGGAGAAAAACCATCACTAAATGAAACAGGATATTCTACTCTCCCACAAGAGTTACAATAGCAGATTTAAAAAGTGGCTGGCCACTGACACCAGTGGTCATCTAAGTGTCGTGTGGGTTTGACACTAAATTCTGATGCTTCCCTGTTTGAACTTAGTGACTATCAGTGACATTAGGACAGATGAAGGATGAGATAATGCTCCCTCCAAGACTAGACAAAAACTGCTGTGTATTTAGCAAACGTCAGTGAAACTCAGCAGAGAGACACTGCCAAGGGAAAATTGCTTCAGCTCTTCCATTGTAACATTCCCAACAGACTCTGTACTGATGGCAGGACAGGCCCAAGGTGAAGAGGCATCTACCTGCCTCCCTGCTATACCGTAACACATACTCATAAACCTGACACTCCCTCAGACATTGACTCCAATATAGAAGCAATCTGTGGGCACTGTTTAAGTCATTTCTGTAAGACACCAGCAGCCCCTGCAGCAGAAAGCACAGTGGATGCCACCTGCTGACTTTCTTGCGGTCTCCCACTCAGCTAGCTTTCATACACAGTCAAAGGGAATGATGCCACCCACAGTAGGCTGTGTTTGATTAACACTTAACAATCAAGACAATCCCTCACAGACATGCTTACAGACCAACCTGATGAGGCGACTCTGCAACGGAGACTCTTCAGGTGCTTCTAAGTGGAGTCAGGTTGGCAATTAAAGCTAACTGTGACCGTGATGTTACTAACTTTGATAACACCGGTACAATTATATAATATAAAACCTATCAGATTTTCATTTAAAGGTGGACCTTTCATGTAAGCCAGTCACTGCTCTGAAAAAAGTGGTTAGGAAAAAAGTGGCAGAGGCTGACATGAGCCTTGCCACATAACCCTTATACCTAGATCCACCCTACTTAGGACTAGATCATACATGTATGTGACCTGGTTAAACTCAGAAGTTTGTTTCAATCACTTGAGTTTCTTTAGGATGCCAAGGAATGCCAGGGTAAAACTTACAGCACCACCCACTATCTAATTACACTTGAGACAAGTACCAAAAGACATTCAGTTTTCCTCCTTCCCACTGAGTGCCCAGAAAACACACATCCAGGAGACAACAAATGTATCCACTGAGGATAAAAGTACCAGCAACCATATCTGCTCAGGTCTCTGTCTATGGAAGGAGAGAACCAAGTCCTAAAGGAGTTTCTGGCCTCCATCTGGCTAATGGTCCAGACCCACAGACCTGCATGCAGTGACAGACCAACTAGCCCCATGGTCTGGACCTGCTGCTTAGCCCCAAATAATCACACAAAGGCTTATATTAATTTTATGATCTTCAGCCTATGGCCCAGGCATATTGCTAACTAGCTCTTGTATCTTAATTCAACCCATTTCCATTAATCTGTCTTGCCATGTAGCCCATGGCTTACCTGTGACTTCTACATGTTGATTCTTGGGCAGTGGATGATGTCTCTGTCACTCCGCCCACCTTCCCCTACTATGCTTCAATTTCCCTGCCTACTTCTAAGGTGCCTGCCATGGGCCAAAACAGTTACTTTATTAATGAATGCTATTCATAGCATACAGAAAGACATCCCACATCAAGCAAGTATTCAACTGCTAGAACAGGCAGGAAGGAAGCACAGGTGCACAGCTCCTGAGGGAAGCTGAGAAGTGCGCAAGTTCGAGCTGGCTCACTCCAAGATCTCCCAGAATTATGCAGAAGTGGTTTCAGGATGCTTAGTTCTTAATTAGAGATGCCAAAGACAGGAAAGAATGAATTCTCTAATTGATATTGGAAGCATAACCAAGTCGACAGAACAAAAGGTTGAGAATACAGCAGTGTGTATCCCCGGCCAACAAGAAATACGTGACACATCTCCAACTAGAAACGCAACAATAAAAGTCCAAATTACTAGCATAAAGAAGGGCAGAATTAGGCAATAACAGGCAAACTGCCTGACAACTTATTCTTAGCTGCATGGCTCCTGGCAATGAGGGGGAGGGGGCAGGAAGGAAATTCATGCCCAGAAATAGACTAACAGCGGGCCTTTTTAAATGGAATTTTTGTGTGAAGCGTTGTGCACTGCAAGAAGGGAAGAAATGGCTTTAAATCTCTTTTGATTTTTTTTCCTCTTCTCTTCATGTCCTTTCAAGTAAAACTCACATCAGTCTGAGGCAGGTGGAACCAGGTTTCTATGACTTGAAACAACAATGAAAATAATGGTTACTTGTGCCGGGTTTCATCCTCGTTCTGTCAACCCCCCCTTGCCCTGTCTGTCACACCTGGCCGGCTCCCACTGCCTGAAGGGTGATGACAGCTCAAGTGTGTCCCCCTGAGGAGCTCTCTCAGAACACACCTGCCTTCCATTTAATCCATTCAGTAAGCCTAGCTACTTAGGGGGCTTTGATCACACTGCCTGCTGTAGGTGGCACACACATTGATCTGGGTAAAGCTGATACTGTGGGGCATGCTATCATTTCCCATGGGGCTTCAGTGACCAGCTCCCCACACAGCTCAGCAAGCCATAGACCATTTTATCCTTATCTCTGACACTCACCTCATTGCCTCCTCTTCTCCCACAGACCAACTTCTTCAGAAGGAGGATCCTTCCCTGGGGTAGAGAAGTCTTTAAAATGTCAATGCCTTTTGATTAGTCTTTCAAGGTCTCATTATTGTGTGAATTCACCTGATACCTGTAGGCTAGGAATATAATTGTGGCAGCCAAAAGCCATAAGCCATCTTCAAGATCCTCATGAGTTTATATTTATCTCTCAATGAATGTACAAATATGACCACCAACCATAATGATGGGTTTCTCTGCTTGGTTCTGGAAGCTACTGCCATAGAACACACTGTGATTTGAGTGAGAAATGTCCCCCACAGGCTCCCATATTCGAACACTTTATCTCCAGCAGGTGGCACTGTTTGAAGAGGTTGTCCACCTTTAGGACATGGCAACTCACTGGAGGAAGTATGTCACTGTCGGGGGAGGGCTTTAACAATGTACAGACTCACCTGACTTCCTGTTCCCTCTCTGCTTCCGGACTGGTGATGCAATACGACCAGCCAGCCATGTGTTCCTGCTGCTGTGCCTTCCCCACCATTATTGACCCTATCCTTCTGAACTAGTGAGCCAAACAGACCCTTTCTCCCTTAAGTTGCCTTTGTCTAGTGTTGTTTGTTTGTTTGTTGTGGTGTTTCATCACAGCAACAGGAAAGAAACCATGACACTATACAATTGCAGACATGTAATAAATATAAAACCATTACTCAGAAAGTTAGATGCCCAATGATTAAACATAATTACAATATGAAAATTACATTTTAACTTCCATTCTCTAAAGGCCTTTAAATATACTCTTTAACAAAGGCAAAACAAAGTATACCAGGTAGCCTGAAAAGCAGGGCCTCATCTTCCTAAGTAACCCAGCCCTAATCCTAAAGAGTTGTTATATTACACAGTATAGCAGGGAACTAGGATACCTAGGATAAAGATATATCCAAATCCCAGCCACCAATGAGTGGGCACTTGTTTAAAAAAAGAGGGGGATTTTTTGCAGATAGAAGTCTAAAAATCTTAAGAAACAGAGATCCAAGTTAAGACAGCCCTTAACTCAATGTATATATAAGAAAAGCTATACAGAAAAACAGCGTTGAGCTCACATAACAATGAAGACAGTGAGTGAAAGTATACAAGCCAAGGAATGCCAGGAGCCAACTTTCTCAGTTCTTCTGGAGGAAGCAGGGCACCACCCCAACATGTCTTTTCCAGATCTTGTTCTCAATAACTCAGACAGAATAAATGTCACCCTTTTCCAGGTACCTGGTTTAATGACAGCTTTTTTTCATCAGCTCTTGAAATTAATGCATTGGACAAAGGGTATTGAAGATCTGTTGACAATCCTATGGTGGCCTGTCTGGGTAGTCCCCATGTTGTGAGAACAAATGTCTACTCACACCAAATATGGAACTAATAATAGACCAAAGTTCAAATAGGTAAACCAATAAATATTCTTGGGGCTACTTACAGGAATATGGGTGAGATGTTACTTACAGAAGCAGAAATGACTCATGGACAGCTGTATCATCAAAGCCTACCCCAGCATGAGTGACAGCTCACAAAAGCTGAGACTCTGGATCTCACTGCACAGCCAGCCCAGCAGATTGAAGAGTATCCTTTCCTGGTAGTTCAGTTGATCAGAGCTTCCTCTTCTTCTAAGCATCTCTATTGATTTGTGAAAATCTCTCAGCCATCTTTACTGCTAATATATACTGTTGGGAGGGAGGGGCCTAGTGAATCTGGTCAGTTTCAGGGACTTCCTAAAGCGATTTTGAGATGTTTTCTTCCTGTCTTTAGGAGTTTCCCTTCAGGATAGAGTCTACCACCCACCACCACATGTTGGCATTAAAGACCTTTATGAGGGGAGGTGGAAGAGTCAGAGTCAGATAAACAGGTGCAATGATGGAGTCAAAATATATAGGGAGGGAGAGAGAATGGGAAGATGTTACCCTATAGGTTTTCAAAATGGAAGAGAGGACCTAAGCTAAGAAGATGGGTAGCCTTTAGGTCTAAAAGATTCTAACATCTAAAAGATGTTGGATTCTACCAACATCTTCAAGAAGGAACACATCTCTGACAATATCCTTTAGATTCCTGCCTATAGAATAAGATAAATAATTTGTATTTGAAGCCATTAATTGTTACAGTTACCCTAAAGACAGATGTGAGGACCCTAACTCCCCTTTGGAGTGGCTATGGGTTTAGTTTTGCTAAACTGCTAGGAATATTAATTCTCTATTAGCACTCTTTAGGGTTTGGTACCATAAACTATTAAGGAGCAACCCATTTGGTCCCCTGAATAAAAGCTGATAGATCCTCCCCTTGTGCCTGGAGCAGGAGCTATCAGCCAAGCTGCCTTTTCTCCCAACATTCTACAGTCACTGAGGAGTCTGAGCTATGTCTACAGATCAATCCAGCCACAGATGCTCCGAGAGTCACTGATCTTGCCAAAGACACAAAATCTCCAAGCATCTAGTACAAGCTTTGGAAGACTTTCCTCTGAGAGAATCAAGCCACAGTGTGCCAGAGATGACCTGGTTCCCTGAGTTACTCTCACCTTGGACAGCAGGAGGCGTGTCTCCCTAGAGTCTCAGCAAGAAGTCTCACTGCTTAAAACTCTGGACATTACAGACATGCACCCATAAGCCAATGCTGAGGAGACAAAGACACATGGATCTCTGGGACTCACTGGTCAGCCAAGCAGAACTGGTCAGCTCCAGGTTCAAAGAAGGTGTGTCATAAACATGACAGAGAATAAGAAGACAACCAGTGTTAACTCTGGCCTCTCCATGCATGCACAGAGACATACACAGAATCATACTCATTTTTTAAACAATTGTTTTTGAACTTCTAAATATACACACTTCTCTGGAGGAGCTTTGAGTTTTATTTTGACTAATCTTTGATGGCCTCATGCAATGACATTAAGACAAATCCCTCTGTAAGAAGCCTATCCACTGCCTCATTGGCCTTTTGTGTCCTGTCACCTCCCCTCCAAAGAGACAAGGAAGTTAGGCTCAGGGTGGTCAAAATGTCCGTCTAGGTCAAACAGCAAGGAAGGGTGGAGGCAGGATTTGAATTCACAACTAATGTCTAAAATCATAACCAAATCTTTTTCTCTCTACTAAGAATGGTCCCTTTACCTTCTACTCTGAGGACCTGGAAAGCAAAAAGCACAGTGTATCTTCTCCACAGCAGCCCTTGGCAGGTAAAGAGCACTATGATGGCCCCTTCCCACTGACACATTCCTCTTCTCCATCTCATGGTCCAGCTGGTCTCTCATCTCCTCCAGTCCTTTGACAGTGGTTTGATTTCCAGAACCCTCCATTCCCTCACATTCTTTCTCAGATCACAGGTTTCCCATGCTCCCTTTCAGGTTTTGTAAAGTTGAAATTTGTCATCAGATTGATGGAGTGAACTGTAGTATGTGTATGTGTCATATTGTTTTCTTAAGAGAGGGGGTCAGAGTATTAAAAAAAAAATCTTTGCTTCTCCCCATAATCTAAAATCAGAAATTCAGCACCCGAGTGTGACATCCCCACCACCTCCACAGGGAGCTGAAATGAAGTGGCAGAGACTGTAGTGAGCAGAATGGACCTTCCACAAAGGGACAGCCTCTGCTCAACTTCAGAAAAGTCTCATAGGAAGCAATGTGGACCTGGGGCCAATCAACCTTGGGGGTTTTCATGGGCTCAAAATACAAATTTCACATGAATTTGCCAAATTTTTCATAATGGTGTGATGGCTGTTCTTGGTTATCACCTTGACTACATTTGGAATTAACTAAAATCCAAATGACTGGGCACACCTGTGAGAGATTTTCTTTTTCTTAATTGAACCATTTGAAGTGAGAGACCCACCCCAAATCTGGATCTTCGAGAAAGGAAGGTTAAACCTTTAATCCAGATGTTTTGAGGTGGGAAGAGCCTCTTTTAATCTGGGCCACACTTTCCACTGGTAGCCTATATAAAGGACAGGGAAGAGAAAGCTCTTTCTCTGCCTGTTTGCCCTCACTCTCATTGACAAGCCCATTCCTTCACCGGCATTAGGACCTTATTTGGGATTCCAGTGTACACTAAATACCAGCTGTGACACTCAGCCTCATGGACTGAACAATTATTAGATTCTTGGACTTCCATTCATAGGAAACCATTGTGTATTAGCTGGACCACAGCCTAGTCATTCTATTAGATCCCCTTTCTATATATAGAAATTTATTCTATAAGTCCTGTTACTCTAGAAAACTCTAACAGAAATGGTAATACATTAAATATTGATAACAATAAGTAACTCATGGGCTGGGAAGGTAAACCAGTGGGTAAAAGCATTTGTCACAAAAATATAAGGAGCTGGATTCAAATCTTCAGAATCCACCTAAAATCCGGATGGGTTATGAGTGTCTGCAACCCCAGCGCTCTTGCCAGGGGGTAAGAGGTGGGGATAGGAGACTCCTCAGAAGCTAGCCAGCAAGCTAGCCTGGAATAAGCAACAAAAAATGACAGAGTCTCTGTCTCAAACAAAATGGAAGGTAAGGGATGGCACCCAAGGTTGCCCTCTGACCTCCACATAAATACTGTGGCACATGCCCATCTATATTCCCACACATTAATGTACACACACACACAAAGAAAAGAAACAATTTCCGTGTGTATCTCAAACACACACACACACACATCTCTACACTCTTCTGGGCCAAATACAGCCGTATGGCTGCCTCTCTGTTGCTCTACAGTGAACTACAGATGCGTTTTTGAATGCTAGTGAAGCCACCAATACCACCTATAGATAGCAACCTTGGCAACTGACAGACCTGGTGGATCTCACAACTAATAATAAAGGCCAAGACTTCTTACAGATACAGACAGACAGACACACGGACAGACAGAGACATATGTAGACACACTCACAGAGACATATGTAGACAGACACAAACACACACACACATAGACAGACATAGACACACTTACATAGTACACATGCACATATAGCCACACAGAGACTCATATAGACCTCCACTACACATACACACACACACACATAAACACACACACACACACACACACAGTCACAATTATAAGGCTTGTCTCTTATTTTCTGCTTGTGTTAATTTCTCTACTCTGACAAGATGCGGAGAGCATCTGGCCCTTTTCCAGCTGTTTATACCTGTTCTTTAAAAATCACAAAATTCCCGGGGCATAGGAATGAGTCTGTTTGTCTCCATATCTCCCATCTCCCAAAACTCAACACTTGACTCAGTCCTCTAAGTCCCAGATCGAATGTGCAGAAATGACTGGGTAACAGATGCATGGATCTCTGTGGTGGTGCTAATGACTTTGTCTTTGTCCCAGCAGCCCCTGGGGTGACACTGAGGCCAGTGCACAGCCCTGTAGAAAATTCCATCCTTCCTCAAGCCTCAGCAAAATGTATTACAAATACAGACAGAGAAACCATAGCAGATGCATCAGAGCCATTTAATTAAATCCCAGGGTTGCAAGCAAAGCCTGTCTGAATGCAGCCCTGGGCTTGGTGATCTGACAACTCACTTTATTTGGCTCCTCTAAAGAGTGGACCCTTCTTCATGAGGCATGCTAAAGACAGCTAAGAAAAAAAAAAGAGATTAATCTTCCAAAATATCATATCCTTCAGGGAGGGCAGAGAATGGTTTTGTCTCATTTTTTTTGCATGAGAACAACTATGCATAAGATAGCAATAGGATTCAGGAATTTGGATGTACTTCTTTGCAGCAGAATTCTCCAGAGCAGAATGAGAATTCCATCCTGCAGGGCTGGCATTTGTCTGAGCCCATGTCAGCATTCAGACACTACCTCTCTAAACCACTGTCTCCTTTTTCCTGAATAATGTGGAGAGAGATAAACAAATGTGCTGGGCTGGGAACATGGCAAAGTTGGTAAGGTCCTTAAAGGGTCTGAGAACCTGAGTTCATAGCCCAACGCCAATGTAAATAACCAGGTGTGTGGTGTGTGTTTGTGATTCAAGCTCTAGGAAGTAGGATTTCCTAGGGCTCACTGGCCAGCTGGTCTAACCAAATCAGCAAGCATCTGGCTCAGTGAGACACTGTCTCAAAAATAAGGTACAACTCCACATGCGTGCATGTGTATATGTGTGTGTGTGTGTGTGTGTGTGTACGTGCGCGCGCATTTGTACTGTCAATATGTCTCATGTGTGTCTACCTCCTATAATCAGATTCCAGTCTTTCTAGACTCTTAATGTGGATGGCCTTGGGTTTGTTTAATATCCTTAGCCACAGAACACAAGAATTGTCAGGAGTCCTAGGGTGAGGCCATATTGTAGGTTTAAACTAGTCTGCTTTTGTCTTTGGGGAGAATTCACAGCCCGTGTCCAGGAAACAAACTATATGCCACACTGGAGGCTCCTGCAGATTCCCGAGTGTTCAGTGAGATTCATGGGCCCAACATTCTTCTTTATTAGACATACTCTAGACCAAAAACAGTCTCATGCAGACCACAGAGAGAAAGCATCATCCTTTTCCAGACTTCTTGCTAGCCACCAGGAAGTGTCTAAGACTGTCACCAAGGGCTGGCGAGGTAGCTCAGCAGGTAAAGGCACCTGTCTCTAAGCTTCATGACCTGAGTTCAAGTCTAGGAACCCCCAGGGTGGAAGGCGAGAAATGACTACAGAAAGCCATCCTCTGGCCTCCACATGCACACATGAAGAAGTTAAATTAATTAAAGTTTGGAAAGCTTAAAGCCAATCCCATTTCACCTGTGAACAGAAGCAGACTCAACATGAAGGGCAGGACTCTTTGGGTGTATTAGATTTCTCTAAAATATCTGAGCAGATTGGTACTGGGAACTCTCTTAGAGACCCAAAGATGGAATCTTTCCTCTCAGTGATCTCTGCTGCAAAAGCAATGAGAAACCACTGTGCTGAGGAGGGAGAAGAAAAAACAAAAACAAAAACACTAAATCTTAAAGTTTCCTCATAAACTGCAAGGACAATTACATTCCCCACAGATTCTGGAAGAATGTGGAGCCAAAATATTCAATGATCAGTAATGAAAAGTATCCACCAGAAATACCCCATGTCCAGATTTCTCAACTGCGAGCTGTGTCCCTTTGGTAGGATTCCAATTAAGTCAGGAGGTACATGATGAGGATTTTTATTATTATTTTAATAGTCATTTACTTTAATGTATATTAACAAAATTTTAACACATCAAGCTCGTGGGTTTTATTATCTTATAATGACCCTAAATTAGTTTTTAAGCTTGAGAAAAGGAGACACTTATCAGCCCCAGACTTCATCCAGCTGAAGCAGACAGCTGCTGCTTCAGGAAGGCAGGGAATGTGGAGAAAATGTGCTCAGGAAATAACCCGATTGGGCATAGAAAATTGGTAGACACTGAAATGGTGCATGGATTGCTGGAATAAAGGAAGCAGCCGGCTTATGGGAAAGACCGAGAAGAAAGGAGAAAAGGAAGAGGGGGTAAGAGGATCAGATTGTCACTTGAGATCAAGAAACAAAGAAAAGAAAGGCAGCTTCTCTGTTGACACTTGATGTCTTCAGTCACCCTCTCTACCTTCAAACCAAGGACATTCAGACAGGACATGCTGGAGATGGGGGGTGGGGAGACACACGAGCATATGTCTCCAGTACCTTCACGACATCTTCATCGGCCGACCTGCATTCCACAGACTCCAACACGTCCACTACAGATCCATCTTCTTGAACCCCCACGACCTTGACAGGAACTGACACGGACTTCCCAGTGAGAATAGCAGTGTTCAAAACTTCCGTATCCTGAACAAGAGAGCACAGGGCAGAGGATACAGGTAAGCAAACAGGCCAAGAGGGAATGGAGAGGGTGGGGTGACTGAACAAGCCACCTGCCACCAGGACTCCTGTTAGGAATATGAAATATCCCTGCCAGGTTCAAATGCTTCCATATTTGGTCCCTGTTAGAACATGGCTGCCTCTTTAAGGCATTGGTCATTCTTAGGCTGGAGAGACGGCTCAGCAGTTAAGGCCACTGGCTGATCCTTCAGAGGACTGGGATTCAATTCCTAGCACCCACATAGTGGGTGGCTCGCAACCATCTGTAACTCCAGTTGTAGAGCATCCAATACCCTGGCCTCCACTGCATGCACAAGGTGCACATATAAACATGCAGATAAGACACTCACACACATATAAAGAAAATATTAATTTATATTAAAAATAATCATCATTCTTAAGAGGCCAAATCCCACAGTGAAGATCAAGCTACATCCCTACCTGGAGCTCTCCTCTGAGGCAAAGTTAAGAAGCTGCCTGTTATCTCTGACTCCTGATGAATCTCTGTGTGTATGTCTCTGTGTCTCTGTCTCTGTTTTTCTGTCTCTGTCTCTGTGGTGATATATTTTATATTTAATAAAATCTTCCTGTAATACCAGAGAACAGAATCACCCACAGGCAAGCCTGAAGGTCAGAGAGTGGTGACCCACATCTTTAATCCCATCACTCAAGAGACAGAGATCTTTTTGGATTTCTTTAAATTCAAGGCCTGACAACCAAACAGTAGTAGCCCACACCTTTAATCCTAACTCTAAGATTATGATGTGGAGTTGAACCTGGAAGAGAAGCAAGCAGGCAGAGAAGATATTTAAGGCAGAAGGAGCAGAGATTCAGGCATCCTGTAGAAGTGACAAGCCAGGCAGAGAACTCTTGAAGGCAGTACTTACCCTGTTCAGCCTGAGAAATTGACTAGGTAATAATTGACTGTGGTCTGTGTCCTCTCTCTGATATTCCAGCTTTTCTACAATTTCTGGCACTGACTTTTCATTATATACTAATTAGAATTTGTGCAATATGTCTCTCTGTGTCTCTTTGTCTTTCTATGTCTCTCTGTCTCTGTGTGTGTCTTCTGTCTCTATCTCTCTCTCTTTTTCTCTCTCACCAGATTTCCTCTCCAGGTTTTAAAGAGAAGCATCTCCTTCCCTTAAGACCTCCATCATGTCTGCCCGCCCTCCCACCTCCAGATCTGATCAGGGCCCTTTCACCTAATAAACCACACTCATGATGAGTAGGGATCTTTTCCCAAACCCTCCATGGCTTCTCTATCATATTTAAGCACCAGTAGCAATGGACACTGTTTGGGACATCGTGGAGCCTTTAGTAAGTAGTTACCCAGAGATGATGGGTCCCTGGAAGATGAAAGGTTCCAGACAGTTGAGTGGGGTTCCACCTCACACTGAAGATAATTTAGCTCAACAACTAGACCCTCTTTAGTCCCCAGGGGCAGGGGCTCTGCCTCCCTTCTCTTCTTACAGACATGACTGTCACTTGGCATAAGAATTATCTTCAATATTAATTAATTTGCATGTGTACATCTGCAGTTATGTGGTTTGGGAGGTTTTTTGAAGTTTTGGAGGGAACACTTTTTGTTTTGGGGTGTGTGTGTGTGTGCGTGTGCGTGTGCGTGTGCGTGTGTGTGTGTGTGTGTGTGTGTGTGTGTGTGTGTAGACGAGAGGACAACGTCAGTGATCATTCCTCAGAAACCATCCACCATGCATCACTGGGACCTAGGGCTCTTTGAATAGATAAGACTGTCTGGTCAGTAAATCCCAGAGAACCCCGTCTCTGCCTCCCCAGCACTAATATTACAAGTACATACCACCACCTTGATG
Source organism: Sigmodon hispidus (assembly GCA_004025045.1). Taxonomy (NCBI): domain Eukaryota; kingdom Metazoa; phylum Chordata; class Mammalia; order Rodentia; family Cricetidae; genus Sigmodon; species Sigmodon hispidus. Next base: position 100,011 of record PVIH01002027.1, read on the forward strand.
AGCTTTCAATAGGGTCTCCAGTGAGTGAGCTCAGGACCCCCACTTATAGGCGCATTATCAACTGAGCAAACCATTCACCTCGGTACCTTAGTCCTAGCTTGAGTCTCATCAGGAAAGTGATTGCTCATTTTAGAGGGGCTTCATAGCACAGTTATCATAGACTTCCTATGGGGTTCAAATTAAAAATGAGTGGTACCAAGGGCTAGAGAGAACTGGCCACACATGAGCTCCTGCACACCACAACTGCCACGGGGGCCCTCCTGCCTCTCACCTTTCAGTCCTCACAGAGACCTCCCTCCAAATCCAGACACATGGGCCTTTCCTCTCTCCCTCTGCAAACTGATGGGACTCTGTAGGTTCTATCTTTTTCATTTAGCTAGATCTGTCAATCTCATGACATACTGGTTTGGCTAGAATGGATCCCACCCACATGACCCCAGTAGGCTTCGTGAAAAGGCACATGACCCCTAAAAGAGCCAGTGAAAAGATCCTAACACTGTATTCACAGTGAAGCTGGAAGAAAAATTAGAAGCAAGACCAAAGTTCCTTGTCAAGATTTTTGGGTTCCCCAATTCAGCCCCACCTGAAGGTCACTCACTGCTTTCTGACATTTAGTAAATTAATACTTTTACTGAACTTTAACTTCCCCTAAAAACTTAAACTGGGTTTTGTTACTTGCAACCGAAATGTCTTGTGTAAGGCCAGTTGACAGGGTAGGTAGAAAGAAGCCAGCTAATGCATTAGTGTGTGCCCTGGAAAAGCCCTCGGAGGAGACACCACTGTGTCTCCCAGACTGAGTTGCAAGGACAGGCACAGATTTCTTACAGTGAACAATGGCTGACCCTGACTTATAACCTGTTATAAGCAGCCTAGTGCCTTTATTTCCACATTTCAATTCTTCCATCGGTGAATTACGATTCCTGCACCTTTCTTCCCATTATGCATGGACAGCCTCTCAGTCCTTCCCATGGTGATCCTTCCCAGTCTTCAGCACACTGACAAAGAAATTGGCATGTTCAGCATCACAGCAACATCATCCGCTGCCAAAGGCACAACATCAGCATCTGCTGATTTCGGATGAGTTAGACTCCCACTAAGATGTATGGACAACAGCCTTTCGGAAATGCATCCCCATCAGTGCTCAACAGAGAAACATCAGAAAAAAAATGGCAGAGTCAGATGAGCAGAAGATTCTCTGTCCTCTGAAAGCAACAAGGGAGTCAACAAATAGCATCAGAAACAATTATTTCAAATGCATGTGGGGCCAGGACAGCATTTACTCAAGAAATAAAGAATCTTGGCTTTAAAAAGGGGGGGAGGACAGAGAACTCAGTGGCATTTTACCCAGGCCTCCTTCTCTCCTCCTCTCTGGTATGGTTTTGAAAACATCTCACCTTCACAAAATAAATAAATAAATCAGCCATGAGATACTGCTAGAGAGGTGGAACTGGAGACCTTCCAACCCACAAGTCATTGTTACTGAATTGTCTGCTGGTTTCCTGGAGGACCTGTCTGCCTGGATGTATGTGACCTGAGTCCAGGCTCATCCAGTGGGAAAAGTCTTCTACTCAGAGATGTTTGTCAAACAGAAGTATGGGCAATTGTTTAATTCCAGAGCTGTTGGTGGCCATGGACAACACTTGATCAAAAACCTCATGGGGAATGAGATGACCGTAGGAGCTTTAAAAGGCTGTGACTGGCTCCTGGGGAATAACAGACAGAAAAAAGTGGCAGGCACATAGAGAGATTATAAATAGATGATAGATAGATAGATAGATAGATATCAATAGATAAATAGATAGAAAGATGATTAATAAATGATTGAAGAATGAAAGGGAGAGTAGACTCCTGTCAGCTAGGCCCCAGGTCAAGGACAAACATAAGTCCTGTACTTGACATGCAGCATGAGCAATGCACCTCCAAAGCACAAAGCTATTAACAGTAGCTGCAAGTAACTTCCTGACACTGACTATTACCTCTCAGAGTAAAGATTCAAAACTGCTGCACACACATGCATACATACACACACACACACACACACACACACACTGAGCCCTGGTAAGATTTTGTTTTCCACAGCCTAGCAGGTGGGTTAGCTGCTACTGATACCTCTTCTGTGTGCTGGGTGATGAAAGGCACAGTTCTTACTCTGAGCACAGAGTATACTGGGAAAAAACCACTGCAGGAACTCATGTGCTGAGCTGTATGTGTCTATGTGTGTAAGCGTGTGTATACATAAGGCTTTTCCTCACTTCAGTTCTCTGAGAGGCCTTAGGTTCAAACATCAGACTCCGCATTCAGCAATCAACACACCAACTGCTGGGGCTTAAGTTCTACATATTATTCTCTGAAATAAGAAGATAACCAGGCTCCGTGGAGAAATGGTGGCTTGATAAACAGAAGGAAGCAGAGCGCAGGAGCCTAAAATATCTCACACAGCCAGGAGGTAACTAACTTCTCAAACAACATAAATGTCAGAAAAGACACAGGAGACGGCATAAAAGGCTGTCCATTCCTGACCTGGGACAAGATAGCATCCCAGTAAACAATCATAGCAGCCAATTATACTCTATGGAAGAAAATGAGTTTCTGGATCCACACTACTATAATTAAACAAACAGCAGAGAAGAAAGCTGGGTTCTTAAGGTGGCATTCCGACTCATAAATGCAAAAGACATCATAAAATCAGAACGCCACCACCTGGCAGCCACCATTTATGTCTTAGTTGTCTCGGGTAAGAATCATTCACGGATTCTGTGGCTGACTCAGAGTCTAAGAAACTGTAATCTGCAAAGTGCCCCAGTGCAGAAGAAGTAACGATTTCCAAATGAAGCAACTCCAGCTTTCTGGGGTAGACCTTGGCACATCTCACCACATCCTGGTGATCAAAGATGCAATCACTCAACAGAGGAGAGACACTGGATCTTGAAAAGGACACGGCACCACTCTTGAGTATAACCTGACTCATGTGAAATAAACCCAGCCAGGAAATGTTCAATAGAGTGGATTTTATAAGTGTGTCACAATCTGAAAGATACAGGGTGGGAAAGTACTACCAGGTAAGGGACAGGACACATGCAGAGATTCCTGGACTAGGACCCCAGACTGGATAAAAATAATTTGGTTGAAATGGACACAGATAAATGATAAAAATGTGGAGATGTGATAATTGTGTGTTGAAATGAGAACTCCATGGAAACTCTGTGTATGAGCTATCTTTTTTGTTTTTATGATAAAATACCCCCAACAGAAAGCAACCTGACGGAAAGGGGATTTGTTTTGGTTTATAGTACTAGAGGGGAAGGCATGGCACTGGGAAAGTTAGACGGACCTGGCAGTCACGAAACAGGAGGATAAAAAGGGATGGGGCCAGTTTTAAAAACCTTCACATTCACCCTAGTAATGTACTTCCTTCAGCAAAGCTCCACCTCCTAAAGGTTCCATAACTCCCCCCCAAACAGCGCCACCTGCTGGGGAACAAGGTTCAAATACAAGCTCCTGTGGGAGATGCTACTCATTCAAACTACTACAACCTCATTCAAGCACCTAGAGAAAAGGGGCCATCATGTATGGAATGCACTCTCTAGCAGTTCAAAATAAAGTGTTTAGTTGGGTGTGGTGGCACAGGACTTTAATCTCAGCACCCAGGAGGCAAATGCAGGCATGTGTCTATGAGTTCAAGACCAGCCTGGCTTATGTAGTTGTTTCAGGCAGTAACACAAAGTAAGACCCTGTCTTGATGATGGTGGTGATGATGATGATGATGATGATGCTATGTGATTGTGTTGAGAGAGAGCACACACTTGAGGGACTTCAGAGGAGGAATTTGAGAAAGGCATTTCTTCAGATGCATGGCTCTGATCAGGAGACCAAAAGAACACAGCAAGCAGGAATAAAGGAAGAAATTCACAGAGAATTCAAGTCCATAATGAATATAACTAAACATAGCTAATGCTTTCCTTAAATATTAGATAAGAACCAGGCACTGTAACAAGTGATTTTTGTCATTTATAGACATAATTTTCTATTGATAATATTGATTTTATTAACACGCTATTTAATCCTGAGATAACCCCACTGGAGGGTGACTATCTATGTCCCCATTGCACAAATGATGAAATGGAAGCTCAGAAGAGTTCAGTGATTTGGCCAGAATCATGATGTTGCTAAGCAACAGGGCTGGGACAGAAACTCTCAGATGCCACAGCTCCAATCCTGAGTGCTTAGCTGGTCTTCTCAGCTCACATACACAATGGACGCTCAGTCCCACTACATCTCCTAACTCCAAATGAAGTTTAAGGACAAAAGATAGGTTTGTAGCAATGTTGATTTTAAGCCCCTCACAAATATATTATGTAGGGGCTAAGGAAATGGCTCAGTGATCAAAGTTGGTTGGCAGACAAGCATATAGACTGAAGTGCAGATCCTCAGAAATCCACACAAATGTTTGGGGGAACAGAGGACAGCCAGTAATTGTAGCTTCAGAGGCAGAAATGAAGGGCCCCAGAACAAGCTGGCTATTAAGATTATCCATACTGTAGAGCTCTTGATTGATTGACAGACCTCAAGGAATAAGGTGGAAAAGCAATGAAGGATGATTCCCAATATCAACCTCAAGCCTCCACATGCATGTCCTCACATGCACATGTGCCTTCATACATGCAAAAACATGCATACACACGTGTGCCCATACCATGTCTACATGATAAATGGAAAAATTAAAATGTTATATGCATATCAATCTGATTTATGTAAAAACAGCTGAATAGTCTCAATGCTGCAGATGATGATCCTGTATGGCTTCTGGAATGTCATCCAAGCCCATGAGGTTCTAGATCATCATTTCTGTGGCCTGGCATCCTCTGGACTCTGGTCCCTGGATTCTGAGTAGGAATCTAATTCCGAGACACTCTGATTTCTCATTTTTAAAGCCACAGGACAGTTGTAAACTTCACCCAGAAACCAACAAGGACATGAGCTCTAATTTAGATAACAGCATTCAATCCAGTGTTGTGTGTTATGTAACTCTGAAATCAGCCCAGCTCCCCTACTCTCTGGGTGGCTATTTTTAGAGTGTGGCAATTTATCATCCACAAGGCAATAAGAGATGTCAGAAGTCAGCTCTTTGCGAGTTCTTGAACAGCACAAACAGGATTGTTTCAAACAGGACAGTTCTCAGAGAGTCAAGGTGAATGCCAGTGAAAGGCTGGGCTGTAATCTCAGGATGCATTTCCAGGAAAGAAGGTAAAGCTTTTCAGAGTGACAGCCACCTCCACTCACTGCCCAGAACAGGCCCTTCACATCGGAAGCTGAGAGCAGTGAATTGACATGAACTGAAACTAAAGGTTACCCACAGGGAAGCTGGAGGTCCAGCACAGCAAGATACAAAGCAGGGTGCAGCCAGCCCCCTACATATGTAGGAGTAGGAACTGAACCATGAAAAGGCCCATCAGCAGGATCCATAGTCTTATCTTTGCCATGCTTTCCCATGCTGCCTGGAGTATATTAAGATCTCAAAGACTGTGGAGTGGTGATAAAGCCATCCAATATGATGTAAGGACCATTCATGGAAACCTTACTCATCTGCCCCCCCCATCACCATGGCAACAGTGACAAGGCACCAAGTCAGCATTTTATAATCACTGTTGACTGGTCTAGATGTGAGCAATGGTCCATGCTGAGCCAATATGCTGTCTCCTGGAAATCAATTTAGAACCAGGATAAGAAACTCCAACTCCTGCACAGCTTGTTTCCAGAAAGGAAAATCTGAACCGAGAGGCAGTAATGGGGCAGAGAATGGCAGGAAGGAAGGGGCAGAGATGAGCGGTGGAGGCTTCTTGCAGAGCTCCAGTCCTTACTTGTATGCCACACCTGCCTTCTCCTTATATGTCAAGACATAGCATGTCCTTGCAAAGAATCCCCACATGACATGAAGAGGTAAAGAGAGAAAATGAGACAGGCAGGCAGGCCCAGAGTCCAGAAGATGTTTAGAAACAGAGGATCCCATATGGACAGTCATGGAGGCATATAAGAGTCAGAAGACAGAACCATGGGAGGTTTGAGCCAGCCTGGTCTCCATGGGAGTCTCTTTCTGGTGCTCCTCATTCAGGGGTGCCCTGCTTATCCACACAGCAGGCTTGTACTATGTAATAATTGCATGCATTCCTTCTAATCCCCTTCTACCCATTAGCACTCACTTAATTACAGCTCTAACCACTTAAGAGTGTTTCTTCATTGTCTTGGGTGGAAGGGGATCCTCAGCCTGTTTGAGCTAAATTAAAATCTAACACAACTCCCAGTTGCCACAGGACTGGCAAGAAAGGCATCTGACTGATTGAAATCTAAAGCAGGCTGATGGCAGTACTGAGACCAGCATTACTAAGACTTGAACCCACAATGACAACTTCATTTAAACACAAATACACCTTCTGAGATAGTTACAGTGAACTGCCTCACGCTCGGTGACCACAGTGAGCACGGGAAGAGGTATCTGCTAGCCAGCTCTATAGTCAGACCAATGGATGGAGGGATGGACAATGTATGGACAGAAAAATAGACGAATGGATGCATGGATATATGACAGACAGACGGAAGAACAGATAGATGGGTGAATGGATGGACAAGAGGAGGATGAGTGGAAGGGTTAATAATGACCAAAAATAGATAGATGATAATTGTGTCAATGGATGGATGGATAAACAGAAATGAATGGCTGACAGATGATAGACAGATGGGTAGATGGATGAATTGATAAGTGGATAATATGTGGACAAACAGATAGTTGGATGGGTAGATGCATGGATGAACAGTTAGATGAGTAGGTGAATGGACAATAAACAGATAGATGGACAATGGGATGGATTATAAATGGATAGATGGTGGATGCTTAGAAAGAGAAAAGGATTGATGGGTAGATGGATGACAGATAGACAAATGATTGAACAGATAGGTAAATGAATGAATGGACCAGGGATGAATGGATGGTTGAGTGGACAGATGGATAGATAGATGAACACATACACTGCTTCAAGCATGTGCACACATCCCTTCACACACATGCACACACAATCTCTCTCTCACACACACAACTAAGTTACCTCAGAAAAAATATTATAATCAAAAACTTTCATTTAAAAAAAAAAACCTGTCTGTGAAGAAAAGGAAGTTGAAATTTGAGAATTTACATCCTGAGATGCTAAAAGAAGGTAGCAGGAAGCAGAATTCTGAAAAATACATCCGAGTCTGTTGTTTGGTGGAGCTTCTTTTTCTTTTCCATAGTGAACCTGCCAATACCAAATGTGTGGTGTTGGAACAGAAGCCCTCCTCCTGGTCTGCTTGATGCAGCGTCTAACCTTACTAGACGACGGAAATGCTGGGACAAATAGATATGATAAGCAATGTGCTCCATGACCGTAACTCAGAGTAAGGGCTCTGCTGCTTATGAAACATGTTTCAATATTCACACTGATGGAAGTGCTGGCAGCTACCTGTCCTGGTATTCTCTGCTTCCTTACATCAAATGTCAGTCAGCATAGCCTTTCCATGCCTTGGTGGTGAAGCGTGTGAGTGAGCTCAGACAAGTTTCCCAAGGCTGCTATGACAAACTGCCACAAACCTAATGGCTTAATACAACATAAATTTATTCCTTCAGGGTTCTAGAGGCCAGAAGTCTGAAATCTGGTTGAGCTACGCTCCCCCAGGAGATTCTTAGGGAGAAAGGCTTGCTTCTCACAGTGCCTGATGCCTCTGGGTGTCACTTTGATCATGGAAGCATCCTCCTCATCTCTATCCTTCTTCACATGGCTTCCTGTTATGTTTATTTTCTGTGTATCTTAAAGCTCCCTTGTTTCATAAGAACAGTGGTTAGTGGATTTAGGCACTACCATAGTTCCAGATAGAATCTCTCAAAATATTTGATTACTACATAAAGGATCCATTTCAAAATATAAGTTCCATGCTCACAGATACTAGCAGTTTAGAAACTGAATATATCATTTTAAAAATCAGGCCTTAAGCCAGGCAGTGGTGGTGCACACCCTTAATCCCAGCACTTGGGATCAGAGGCAGGCAGATCTCTGTGAGTTCGAGACTAGCCTGGTCTACAGGGCCAGTTCCAGGACAGGCTCCAAAACTACACAGAGAAGTCCTGTCTCGAAAAAATAAACAATCATTATAAAAAGGTCTTGTTTTTATATTTTTAGATTTGCTTTATTTTTAATAATGTGTCTCTGTGTAGATTTGTGCACATGAGTGCAAGTTGCCCACAAAGCCCTGAGACATCAGCTCCCTCTGGTAGCTGGAGTTACAGACAGTTATTAGCTGCCCAGCATAGATGCTGGGAATCAAACTCAGGTCCTCTGCAAGAAAAGTAACTGCTTTTAACCACAGAGCCATCCCTCAAATAAAGCTTATTTTCAAGAGAATATAAATTAAGGCACAAATACCAAGCATTTACCATTATGTTATAAAAACAACAACAACAAATTACTTTGGCTCTCACCTGTATTCACAGAAGCTCCATTTCAAACATTATTTTAAAATGAAAAGGCTAGGGATATAGCTCAGCAGTGGACATATGCCTGCATGTACAAAGTCCTAAAACTGAACACCTAGGAAAAGAGAGAGTTAGGGGCATAAACTAGTGCCCCAGCCATTCCCAATACTCGAGAGTGATAGTCGGCTTCAAGGCCATAGGGAGATGCTGTCTCAAAATATACAAATAAATCAGATAATAAAGAAATAAGCAAACAAACCATCACTGCTTTGGAGAAATTAATGTATGTGTCCACCCTTTCCTTAAAAAGTCAGCTTGCAAATCAGATGATCACCTCATAACCGTGGTGACTCCTTCCTGTGAGATCTACAAGATTCCATTGTTCAGAAACCATGAAAACTAGAGGTGTTACTTTTTGTTTCCAAAGGATTGACCCAGACAAGCAATGGCTATCCATTTCCAGAACAGAGATGGCACTGCTAATTTTTAGCCATCCCTATTCTCATGCTGGAGTGTGCTTTTCTACAATCTGACAATTCTTGCTTTGCTCCACAACTGCTCAGGCCTTGCCTGGGTAGTGGAATTGATTAATTGGGAGTAGGATGCCCTGGCATCCAACAACCAATCAGGAATTGGCATTCCTTTGGCTCCTCTTCTAATTGACTCAAAGTCCTGTACCTGACTCTAGCTGGTCCAAAGGGATCTGACTTCCTGTGACTCCTCCTCTCTGACCTTTCACAGGGGAAGAGATTAGCCTAGCCAGGGACTATGATTTAGTGCATGTGTCCTGGGGCTGTGGTTAAGCAGTTATAGTCCCTAAAGCTGGCCCAGAAATCAGGAACCTTTCCAGCAAGGTAGCAACCAACCTGACTCCATCAGGCTCAGAAATGACATTTTAAAAGGGACTGGGCTGAACTCAGTTGTTGCCTAAGTAAAGCAGAAATGACACAAGAATATTTGGGATACATCCCCCCACCCAAACTCAAAGGGGGAAAGTCTAAGTTTCCTAATGTAGCCACTATGTATTTAAGGTTAAATATGATCATCACCCTGGGCCCTAGAAAGGAAGACATATCAGTAGTCATGTTTAACCCTTGACCCACTGACCACATGTATTCCCAGAACAGCTATGAATGCCACCCAGCACAAAAATCTCAACTCACTGAAAACATTGTGGGAGAGCAGTTTTCTGTAACTCAACTATGGAGTTCTTGAGAGCTGGACATTGTAGGTGACAATGCCACTTTGTGGTGTCAAAAGGACAGATGTGCCACCACCAGCACAGAGATGTACAGAAAGTCTGGTGGGCACCTTGTGATGTCATCCATAAGCTAAGGAACAAAACATACCTCACTAGCCCCTTGATCTTGGGCTTCTGATCCTTCAAAAAAATGAGGAATAAAATCCCGTTGTTTAAGCCCCCGGCCTGTGGCATTTGTTATGGCCTAATACTAGATGTCAGCCTCAATTATAGATAAGCCCAACGCTCCCAGCCATAACAGAACCCCGGGGCCACCACATCTGTTTGCAAAACGGATGGTAATAATTTTCTCTCCTAATTACACCTGCCAGCACCTGCTCTCTTCGCCCTAGGCTGGATGTAACTGTGATTTCATTTACACAGTAACACCACACCACTCCTATCACCCACTGTCAACAGTTTCACATGCATCCCTGGGAGACAGGCAGGGAAGGAATGATTGTTCCCATCACCCAGATGAAGATGCTGTGACTCAGAGGTATCCTGCTTGCTCAAGGTCACAGATCTGGTTATTAAATATTCCCTGGGGAAAGAGCCTATGTCATCTACCTTCAGAATAAACATTGCTATGGGGACATATTCATTATTACTTATTTTAATAAAAGACAGGGTTTGCTTTCTACTCAGATTCTGCTCCTGCAGTATGCATTGTGGGAGAAATCAGAAAAGGGGGACTCTGGGTCATTCTTGACCTAAAATCCCAAGTATACTTGGGTAAGGGACAACTCAACCTTATCATTAAATATAGGGTTGAGAGCCAGCGAGAGGGTTCAGCTGGTACAGATGCTGTCAAGCTTGAGGACCTGAGTTCGAGGCCCATTTGGATAGGGAGAGAATCGTGGGTTGTCCTTTGTACACTGTTCACACCCACCCATAAAAAAACAAATGTAAAAGCAGGATCGACTCTACACATATTCACATGACACTCTCTGCCACATGACACTGATTTTTTAATCCCCTCAATCACATATCATTTTCTGAAATTAATAGTATTTTTATTCTTTCAGGTCCTCCTGTAGCGGAGGTTGGTATGGCAGGCTTACTTGTCTACCTTATTTCCCTTTGTCTCAGAACAAGTGGATGCTAGAGAGAGGTTTGGAGATTGGATGGGTGGATGCATTCACAGCTTAATTAATGGGCCTGCTGATTAGACTCTTCTTGATTTATAATGCCTGGGAACTAACCCCAGGGTCTTCTCATGCCGATGTCCTCTGAAGCTGAGTGCTGGCTCTCCTAAGCATTCTTCCTGTAAGCATTTGGAAGTGTTTTGGAGACATCAGAGACTAAGATCTGCATCCTTTGCTGTTTGGTATATGTCACTACCATTTTCTTTGCCATAAAGATCTATATTTTAAAAATTTGCCCATACCATGAATCCTGATCAGCCATGAGGTCATAGAAATCCCCAGGCTTTGATTTCCATCTTCTCCATACTCGCCTGGTAAGAGTTAGTCAACTCTGTAAAAGTATAAATCGTACTGAGAGTGTGAATATCTCATTCACCTCAAGTTAAATGCTCTAGGTTTTTCCTTCAATTCTATCAACTTCTTGTGAAATCCCTGTGAAGTCGAACTTAAGGTCTGATCCACAAGATGGAAGTCATGCCTGGTACTGTTAACAGAACCAAGAACCATGACTGACTAGGTCATGTGCCCTGGGGGAAAACCTACTACCATTATTCTGATACATAAACACAGTGTTATTTTTATACCCGTGGATTAACACTTCTTTCCACCATCATCAGAGAAGCTTCTTTCTGTAGTGAACAAAGAGTAACAGAGACCCCAAACTGCTCAATAAGCAAAGAAGAAGCGACTGGAGAATTGCTCAGCTATAATGAGACATCTCCCTCTCCTCAAGGATCAGGGATCTTCATAGAGCAGGAGTGCACTGTGAGTGCAGTGAGATGGGGCTCCTCCTCCCACCCCGTGCACAGATGAACTCAGTGGTTGTGAGAACATACACAAGACCCATGCTCAAGCCACACAGAATCTCAGGATGGATGGGCAAGAAAGTCTCACTGCTAGCTGAGGGACTATTGGCAATTTGTGACTGTTAGTAGGAAGAAAACTTAGTTCCCTTCGGGAATGCAGCCCGTTAGAGGTTGCCCGTGTTCCAGTAAATGGTCCTACACATGTGTACACTAAATGGATTTGGTGGTTTTTAAGGGGCAGGGGAGCATACAGTAGTAGGGAGAGAAAAGTAATGAATGGGGTGGAGTTGGAGGGGAAGGGATGGATTTAATCAAATCACATTATATGCATGTATGAAAACTTCTTTTAAAAATTAAGAATTCTGTGTGTTTTCTAATCTAGAATGTTCTATCTAGCCCTTGCCTGGCTTTTTATTTTGGGCCACCAACCAGCTCTCAAATCATGACACAGAGACTCATTATTATTGCTGAATGCTCAGCCTTATAATGCTGGCTAGCTCTTATAACTTAACCTGTTTCTCTTTATGTACATTTTGCCTCGGGGCTTATTAGCTTTCTTACCTCTGTGTATCTTACTTCACTGCGTCTCTGTGTCTGCCTGGCAGCTGCCTGGCTTCTTGCTTTGAGTCTGCCCCTCATTCTCTCCTGTCTTCTTCTTCTGAGTCTAGATTTCTCCTTCTAATTATTCTCTCTGCCCGCCAGCCCCACCTATCCTTTCTCTTGCCCAGCTATTGGCCATTCAGCTCTTTATTAGATCAATCAGGTGCCTTAGGCAGGCAAGGTGAAACAAATGTAACACATCTTTACATCATCAAACAAATTCAGTATAAGCAAAAGTAACACAGCTTTACACAGTTAAAGTAATATTCTGCAGCTTAAACAAATGTAACATATGTTTGCCTGGTTAATATAATATTCTACAACACCTTGGTAACAGAGAGGGCAGTACTGACCACTGATCATACTGATAGAAAAGCAGATTAAATCAGTATCAAGAACAAGCCACATATCACCAAATATAAATAGAAATAATATAAATATAGGTACCTATGCAAAATGTCTGTGGCTAACACAATTACATGGGAGTCTATGGGAAAATAAAGTATTCTTGCAGATTGTTCTAAGAAGCTAATTTATATAATGTACTTAAGTCAACTCTAGAGATTTATATTATTGCCAGGTGTGGTAGCATCACAGTTAGTCCCAGCACTCAGGAGGCAGAGGCATGTAGATCGCAGTGAGTTCAAGGCCAGCCTAATCTACAATGTAGGTTCCAGGACAGCCAGAGCTGTTACACAGAGAAACCATCTTTAAACAGCCCAAAAGAAGATTTATTTTATTACTTATGTGTATATATGTATGTCTGTATGCATGCATGCAATGCCCACATAGACCAGATGAGGGAGACAGATCCCATTGAGCTGGAGTACTAGGAGGTTATAAACTGCCCAATGTGGGTGCTGGGAATTGAACTTCGGGTCCTCTGTAAGAGAAGCAAACACTCTTAATCGCTGAGCTATCTATCCAGCCCCCTAAGTCAACTCTTGATAAAGAAAAAGCCCTTATTCTTTTGGCTTTCTTCATCCAGTTCGAAAGATGTACATCTAGAGACCCAACAGCCCTTCAGTGATTATAAAGCTATGCATATAAAGAAATGATCCAGAGAGTCCTAAGAACCTGACCCTACTTTCATAAAACCATTAAAATGAGGCCAGCAGCTGCCCATCTCCAGGAAGGACCTTCAGTTAGCTTCTTGTTTTGATTTCTAAAACACTGATAAAATGGTAAATGCTAACTACAGACCTTGCAGAGCTGAGGTCTGAACAATAAAAAATTAAACTAACACCTGTGGGACATTAGCACCTAAAACAGACACAACCTAAAGAATGCCAGGCTAAGGAACAGAGACACAGAGCAGAGAAGACACACACTGTGGGACAGCAGAGACCATGGGTATGATGACCATGACCAGCTTGAATGGAGTTTCTCAGCTGGCAGCTTCTTTATACTAAAATGGGGTTTCTTTGATGAACAAAACATGTGTTAGGCTCAGTCTTGGATTCTGCAAGGGTACAGCTGTAATCTGACGGCAGACATCCACTGTACTCCACTGCTGTGTCTAAAAACCCTTCCAACTTCCAAAGTCTGGTGACAGCTTCTCCTCCTGGTAGCTCCCTTGTCAATTTTAACCACCCACTCACACATATATTCTCTCCGACATCCCTTCTTTGGGATGAGCCAAGCATCAGAGAAGCCAGTAACTTGCTTTCTGCCTTTGAAACCATCACTACCTCAACTCTGTTTGGCAGCCAGGGTGAGAGGCTATATCTGGCTTCCCACCCCTCAGCTCAGAGGACATCATCTCTACATGAACATCCTTGCAGGATGGAATGAGTGGCTTGTTTCTGTGTCCTATTTTTCTAAAATGAAAAGATGGATTTTCAATAGTTGTACACTCGTGTATAGTGTTTCATGAGAACCCTTATGATGGAGGGCAACTTTGTTCAGAGGTTCTTAAAGCAGGGATCCTGGCCACATACACTAACTGAAGGGGGATAGAGCAAAAAGAGCTAACAATAATAAATTTTCTGAATAGGTCAACAATTAATTCAAAATTAAATGCATAATGAACAGAGGTGCTTCTGGCTGGCCGTGCTTGCCTGTGTTGTCTTTACCCTTCACGAAAGCCTTGGTTCTGAACACACATGCACTTTGCATGAGGCAACACCAACAAATGCTACTTGGAACAGCTCAGCTCACATACCAGAATATTCCATGCTATGAATGGCTGGGTTTTTGCTGGACATACAAACTTTCCTGCTCTTGTAAAAACAAATGGTTTGATGGCAGAAAACAAAGGTATGTAATACTTTCCTACTGCCATGACTCAGCATTTAGCCACCAAGTTGGTTCATGGATTGGATTGTGCTAGAATGTCTGATTTCAGAAATTGCTGTTTGAGTTATTGACTTGAATTTCATTTATTTTAAGTTATTAAGTGATTTTCACCTTGGGATTAGGGCAAAAGCACTGACAATTTCCAAAAGGACTTTTAACATACTTCTGTCATTTGTGCACTTATGTTTACATGAAGTATTCTCAGCATTAGATTATAAAATCAAAATATTGATCAATTTCCAAAGGCACTGAAGATGCTCTTTGTCCTTATAGTGAGATGCAGTATCACATACTCAACTGAAATTTAATTCTCTGTGTGTGGACTTGTGCATGGATGAACACATGCACACAGGTTTAGGAGCCACAGGCCCATATTTTTGTCTTCCTCTACCATTATTTTTTTTTTTTTGAGACAGACCTCTCACTGAACCTAGAGTCTACTAATTCAGTATGACTAGCTGGCCAGCAAGCTCCAGGAACCCTCTCCACCTCCTCTGTGCTAGAATTACAAGTACATCCCACCACATCTTGCTTTTCATGTGGGTGCTAAGGACGAAAAGACAAATCTTCATGTTTGCATATCAAATGCTTTACCCAGGAGCCATCTCCCCAAACCTTAATTCTTTATTTGAAAATGAACAATCACACTCATCTCATATGTATGTGAATTTACCTTTAACTTCCATAATGGTAAAATTATGTGCAACCAAAGAATTGTTTTAAGATAAATTTCTTTATGCTTTTTTATCAGTAAGTGTTTGATTTGTCTGCCTCTTTTATAGACCTTTATAAATGGAGTCACATAAAAGTGGTTTTTTTTGGGGGGGGCAAAGAGGTCTCAAGTGAAAAAAATTTAAGCAGCCTTGGCTGGACTCACCTTAGCCTTTTGCCTCCAACCAAAATGTCACAGCATGTATTTTGCTATCAGCCTTTCTGGGTATAATTTGCATACAAACTATGTACCTTTTTTTCTGCTTAATGCTTGTGACAGGTATAGGCACTGGGGTGAAGACTAGGAAACTAAATGGAGAACACAGTTGATCCATTGTTTTTATGGTTTCTGTGTCCAAAAATCTGGATTCAGCCAGTCACAAATAAAAAAATAAATTAATTGCCAAGCCAGGCACGGTGCCGCATACCCCAGTGGAAGGCAGGACCTGGAGACAGAAGCTGATGCAGTGACCATGGAGGAATGCTTCATACTGGCTTGCTCCTTGTGGCTTGTTCAGCTTGCTTTCTTACAGAACCCTGGACCAGCAAGCGGCCCAAGAGATGACATCACCCACAATTGATTCCCCCCACACACTTCAATCACTAATTAAGAAAATGCTCTTCAGGTGTGTCTCAGCCTGATCTCCTGGAGGCGCTTTCTCAGTTGAGGCTCTCTTCTCTCAGATAACACTAGCTCCGGCCAAGCTGACATGAGAAGTAGCCAGGACACTGGCCTTGGAATTCAGAGTGACTCTGTACACAGCGATTCTGACACCTAAAGTGGAATTTCAGTCAAAGCATGCGACAAAGCTGCTGAGGAAGATGTTTGTGCCTACCCTGACTTCGAACCATTATCCCAAAAAAGAAAAAAATCAAAGAAAACAAATCCCACAGACAAATGAGATGGTGACATTTGGAGGATGTGATCTGAGTGTGGGCAGAACTCTGCTAGAGAGGAGGGCATGGCAACAGCAGCGAGGGACGGCCCAACTGTCCTTTGATGGGTGGCTTTGGTTCCCCAGGGAACTGCCACACACAAGCCCACTCAGGATGGAGGGCATAGCGTGGTCTGAATTCCAGCTTCACCACCAGGAAGTAAGACTGGAGCAAGGGTACAGGAAGATCCACCCCTTCCCTCATCCACTGTCAGAGCCCAGGCCAACCCAGCCACCCTCTGTCCATTTCTATGGGGACAACTCTAGTCATTCATGGTGACCAGTGAACGCTAAAATCCACTCACTCGTGCAGATTCAAAGGGAGAATGTAACCTGGTTTACTTAGTCATCTGCAATTCTGTGGGGTACAGATCTGTCCAGCATTTTCACGGGAGCTCTAAGCCAGCAGAACCAGGATCTAATAACACTATATATATAAAACATATATAAAACATACACTATATGTTTAAACATATGTTATATATAACATTATGTATTATATATATGTAGGGTTATATATATATAACATATCTATAATAATACACATATAAAAACATAAATAATGTTATTTTCCCTCATTGTTGTCTGGGAAGAAAATGAAACAGGAGACTTTATGTAATGGTATTTTAAATGGACACCAGTGTGCCCATGGAACACACAGTGGCAGAGATATTACAAATGTATGAGATCGATAACTTCTTCCTTCTTTACATGAAAAAAAACAGAAACAGAAGCACAAATTTGCCCTCTTGTGACAAAAAGACAGAAGAGAGCCTGGGGAGATAGCTCAGGGATTAAGAGCATTTGTTTCTCTCAAAGATGATCCAAGTTTAGTTCCTAGAACCCACAGGATGGCTCCCAATGGCCTGTAACTCCAGCTCTAGGAGGAATCTTACACCCCCTTCTGGCCTCCATGGGTACTGCACTCAAGTGTACATACACACACACATAATTAAAAATAAAATAAATTTTTTAAAGATAGGAAAGAATATTCCCAGCCCGGCTATAAAAGGATCCCATGCATTTCTACTTTTTTCTAGTGGGGCCGTACTTAGCCATGGGTTCCATGAAGATGAGAGACACATCACAACAATAAACTGCCCCACAAACCTCCAAGCTTAAGGGCTCCAGGGGCCACCCCTTCTTCAGCAGAACTTTATTGTATAAGTGTGGCAGATCAGCATTTAAGTTGTGAACTGTGGGGAATTTGCTGTACAATATCACCATGCCAATAAAATAAACAATAGCTCAGTAGTGGTTGTGGCACTTGAAGGTTGCAAATCCCAACTACTCAGGGGGCTGAAGCAATGGGCTCCTGAGGTTAAGGGCTTCCCAGGCTATGTGGCAAGTTCAAAGCTAGCCAGCACAACTCAGTGGGTCTTGTTTCAGAATAAAAGTAAAACATTGTCTGATGATATAGTACAACAGTGGATACTTGGCCAGCCTTTGTGGCCCCAAATTCAATCCCCAGGAGGAGAGGAGGGGGAATATGAACAGGTTAAAAGGCAATCTACAACTCTCATCTTGTTCAAAACAAGCCAGATGCATAGAAAGGCTCAGAAATAGATGTGTCAAAACTTGTCTCTTGGCGGTAGGAGGAAAGATTATTTTTATTTTCTATTTTTGAGAGGCTATGTTTAACAGCCCTTCTAGAACAAGAAGATGTTTTGAAAAAAAAATTATCTGCCTGACTCAATTTCCACATCACCTGTGTAAAAGAAAGAGAAAGGGACCTTAGTGTCCACAGGAGAAACCTTGGGGTCAGATGAGAGGGAGGCAGAGGTTTGTGTTTATTATCTGTCCCCACAAACACCTGATATGCCTGCAGGAGGCTTGTCTGAGCCACTGGGTGTGGAGATGAGGTTAAAGAACCTGTGGGCATGGCTGCTTTGCTGATCTCATGGGGCGAGTATATACAGAGAAACCACTTCCTGATGAATTCCATCAGAATGGCCCCATCACCGAAACACACTCCATGACTGCCCACCATTGGCAGTTACCAAGAGCTTCGAGAAGAAGACATATGATGTCATTAATACAGAAGACAGCTGTAAGAAAGCTGTTGCATTCTCTAAGTCTCCTAGGAACTAGCTGGTTGTGAGAAAAGAAGGCAGCATTGCTACAAATTCCAACACAAGGCACACGTGGTGATGGTTCCATCTGGTCAGGAGACAGGTGCACCTGACTAAGATAGGAATGACTACTTTGTGGGACTATAATGCAGAAAGAAGACTATGGGGGAGATAGAGAAAAGAGGAGAAGGAGCAACAGAGATGGTGAGATATACGTGGCATGAAGCAGGAGGTGGGGACCATTCCTGGAAAGGAAGGGGAGAAGCAAGACAGGAGAGGGGAGGTAATAGGCTACATGACACCCTTTCTAAAGAAAAAAAATCAAGTGCATTAAAAGAAGAATTACTAGCAAAAAGATGGGTGATTACTAAGCGGGATTTAAAATAATAAATAAAGGAACATGAAAGAAAGTTCTAGAATGGATGACAGAAAAATTAGCTCCTACCTGCAGAGCTAAGGGGGGTGTGGAAATATGAAGGGCTTTCTTGTGCCCAGGCTGAGGCTCAGACCTCACAGAAGTGCATCTGTAGCCAGTGCATGGTGTAGATCTGTGCAGAGTGAAACTAGCTAGAGCTGGTCTATGGCCCACTAGCTAGATTTTCTGGGCAGTAACCATCTCTGTGTATCCCATTGGTGCCCCTAGTGGGGAAACTGGTACTGCACGTTGGTAGAGGAGTGGATCTGGGGTAGCTGGTGCTAACAGAGTAATCTGACAGCTATCATGGTACATTTTTTTAATATAATTTCTTATTTATTCTCATAAATTTCTTTTTTTTTTAACTTTATTTATTTATTTATTTGCCTTGGTGTTTGCCTGGAACTGGAACTACAGACAGTTGTTAGCTGCCATGTGGGTGCTGGGAATCGAACCCAGGCCCTCTGGAAGAGCAGACAGTGCTCTTAACCGCTGAGCCATCTCTCCAGCCCCCATGATACATCTTAAATGTTCTAGAAGGATCAAGAATTTGTAAACCATCATGATGCCCAAATTCTCTCTTCCATCAGTATAAAATTTGAGAAAGTTTTCTGAGAAGTTGACAACTTTTTTGTGTGTGCACTGGTGTTTTCTCTGGGGACCCCCTGTCTCTGCCTTCCAAGGCTGAACTTATATGTAAATCACCTCAGTCACTTAGTAATTACTTCGGTTTTAGGGAATCCAAACTGCTCAGGTTTGTATAGCAAGCACTTTGTGTACTGAGATACCACCGGAAGACAGCCTATGTCCATTTTGAAGGGGTTTCTAATGGTGGTTATAAAAACTCTGTTTCTGGTTCATGACTCAACAATTTTTTTTACAAAGAATTTAAAAGGTGATAACAAGAGTCACGTTCTTTAAACTAAATGAACATGAAAATATAAGAATTCAGGAAAGAAAGTGTAGAAATGGCTCAGTAGTTAAGAGTATTGGCTGCTCTTGCAGAGGATCTGAGCAGCCCACAATCCTGTAGCTCAGGCTCCAGGGTAATCTGACACCCCTTAATGGCTTCTATAGGCATTGCATACACACAGACACGCACAAAAATAATTAATTAATTAATTAATTAATTAATCTTTTTAAAAAATCAAGAGGAAAATTCTACCATGAGCCACCTATGGCAGATAACAAAGTTGAGTCTAAGCCAATGACCTCAGCATCCAATTTAATATTTCACAGAAGAGTGTACAGGTCTCATAAAACCAAAGCAATCAAACAAAAAAAAAGCCATACATTCCAGAGCAGGCATCAATAAAACATGGGGGAAATAGAAAATAATCTACAAAACCCAAAGATGGTATGTTTAATGGTTGCTGAGTTTGGTGGTTTGAATGGGAAAGGCTCCCGTAGGTTCATATATTTGAATGCTTGGTCCCTAGTTGGCGGAACTGTTTAGGAAGGGTTAGGGGGTGTGGCCTTAGTGAGGAAAGTGTGTCACTGGGGTTGGACTTTGAGCTTCAAAGGCCAATACTATTCTCAGTTAAGTCTCTCTCAGTCTTGTGCTGTGTGTCATGATATGAACTCTCTACTACTGCTCCATCACCATATCTGCCTACTTGCCTGCTGCCATGTTGCCTGCCATGATGATCATGGACACACCCTATAAAACACAAGTCCCTGCATTAAACACTTTCGGGTCATGGCATCTCTTCACAACAATAGAAAGGTAATAGACAGATCCAGAACAAAAGAAAATGATGGAGAGGAGTGGAGAAACACCACCACTGATTACAGATCTCCTGAAAGCATGGAGGGAGCATCCACTCAGGAAGAAGCAGAGTCCCACATCCAGCTGCTCATCAAATAAACAAACAAATAAGGATGAACCATGTCCTTCTAGAGCTCATACTCCCAAGGACAGTGAATTAGTCCTCTGCCAAGCTCAGATGTGACCAGGTGAATTTGGAGAGTGCTAAGTCTGTAAAGGAGAGAGCAAAGCTGGACATCACACAGAGGGACTAGAGACTGCACAGCTGATCCAAGAAGGAAAAAAATTACTAACCCAGGGTCCTATGTAAGCAGAATGATCCACCTTCTATGCCATGGCCTTGTGGTGAGGGGTAAGACTGGCTCATCCCAGGAAACAGAGAGGCCAGGGTGACTGTGTTGGGGACAGATTCTGAAATGTCCCCACAGATTCATCTTTGGGAAGTCATTTACTAGAGCATGGTGAGTTTATCAGTGACAAAATCAACAGAAGGGACACACTTCCTCAGCCTCCATTAATTGCCGATAGACATGTTTTGAAGGCTCTTCTGCCCCCGCCTCTTCCTCTGTCTTTCCTTGCTTTCCATTTGCCAGAAGGTAGATGGGTAAGCTCTACCACACACCTGCCACTATGTTCTGTCTCCCCATAGTGTCCAAATCCAAGGATCCTAGGACAATGCACAGCAGTGACCCCTCTGCAACCATGAGCCAAGATGAATCCTTTCACATGAAGTTATTTCTTCATGGTGATGAGAAATCTGACTAACCCAGGCTGGAATACAGTTGGAGTGGGAATTGAAAGTGAGGGAAGGGGACGGGTATCAGGAAGACATTGCAAGGAAGAGAAAGCATGCAGAGCTATACAGAGTGCCTGGGCAACTCAAGTACGACACCAAATACATCAGAAAGCCTGGGGAGACTGTCAATCAAGGTGCCTGTCAACAGTTTAATGGATTAAACAGAGGCGGGGGCAGTAGAGCCTTCAAAACACCTCTCCTTATCTCTCTCCCTAGTTGCATGGGAACAGTGAGGAGCGTGCTCAGCCAGCATCTCTCTCACTGTCTGTCCCTCCTCCTTGCACCTGAATCCAGGACAGAATTCCTCAACCACGGGACTGAATGACCAACAGACCAACAAGGCAAGCAGATGCAGGCAAACAGAAAGGCAACCTGATGCAGGACAAAGGGGGACTTTAAATTATTACTCTGTTAGCACCAGCTACCCCAGAGAGCCTTGCTGGGATGCAAAGAGTGGACCAGAAGAAGATCAAAAGGAAACAGGGATGGGGGGCGGGCAGGACAGTCATTCAGGTAACAGATGGTGGTGTCTGTGCACAGACACTGCAATGGTTCCATCAGGCACATGCTGGGGAGATTAGAAGCCACCAGAGCTTGCTGACAGCCT
Source organism: Sigmodon hispidus (assembly GCA_004025045.1). Taxonomy (NCBI): domain Eukaryota; kingdom Metazoa; phylum Chordata; class Mammalia; order Rodentia; family Cricetidae; genus Sigmodon; species Sigmodon hispidus. Next base: position 121,901 of record PVIH01002027.1, read on the forward strand.
GGGTATGATGATGGATGAAAATGGAGGAGCACCCACGTGACTTATAGATTTTTATTCCCAGCAACTGGATAGATGGTAGGACCTTCTCCTGCCTGAGGATGACATGAAGGAAAGCACTGTCTGCAGAGGTGGAGTAAGGCTCATGGAACCTTTTCAACCCAGGAATTACCAAAAAGTGTTATCAACCCTTCGAAGAGTCAGTTTCCAAAACCAAATGTGCCCAGCAGAGTTAATTAACGAAGGTTTCAATTCGTGAGAGGCTGGCTCTCAGGGCTGGGATGCCCTTTGAACTGGCGCTCAGAGTCACAGACTCAGACAGCATCTGAGGCTTAATCAGCAGTGGAAAATAGAAGAGAAGTCCCGGTGAGACACGCATGGCCCCTGTCCAAATGACTGCCTCATGGCTAATTACTTAAGAAGGACTCACTGCTCTGCTATTAATGAAGGGCTGTGTGACCTGCCTGAGATGGTGGCATCCAGCAGCGGGAGCACTAAGCATGGTGATGAGCACCAGCATGGTGATGAGCACCTGGCAGCAGCCATGGTCATGTCCACAGGTGACTTCCCCCTCCCCATCATTATTGCCTATCATGAGAAAGTCATCATTCAAGGGATGTGAGTTAGGTCAGCTCAGCCCCTGCCTGTCTAGGAACCATGGGAACATATTTTCTGAACCAAAGGAAAAAGAATATTCATGAACTGGGAAAAGTCACCTTCCTTATGCCTCAGTTTCCCTTGGATGATGACCTCCCCCACTGTGGGATTTTCATGCTTCACTGAAACAGAATATGGTCTGAACTTTCTGAGACACAGCTGGCAGGAACCAAGTTGAGCTATGACAATGAATGTCACATGTGCAGTGAGTGGGGACACTGGAGCTCACTGATAGTCAGAGACTTTTCCCAATCACACAGCGAAGATTTGAGAAAGAAGAGCTTTGACCAAACCCAAGATCTAACTGCTCTCCACCACTGTCCTTGAGCACTGTCTCCCTGGCACGCTGCCTCTCAGGTGCTCCTGCTCAAAATGGCCAGGACGAGAGGCCCAGAGACCTCTCTGCCCAGGAATAAGCCAACAGAGCTTCTCACCTCTCCTTATCTCTCTCCCTAGTTGCATGGGAACAGTGAGGAGCGTGCTCAGCCAGCATCTCTCTCACTGTCTGTCCCTCCTCCTTGCACCTGAATCCAGGACAGAATTCCTCAACCACGGGACTGAATGACCACAGACCAACAAGGCAAGCAGATGCAGGCAAACAGAAAGACAACCTGATGCAGGACAAAGGGGGACTTTAAATTATCTTTCTGCTACCTGAAGCCTCGGGAAGTATTGGAGTTTTGCACATTGACCTGCAATACTTTCTGGAGAATTTTCTGCTGAAGTACCCTTACAGGGGCTTGCTCAATGCTTGAATATTTTTTGAAATATACATACATACTTACATACATACATACATACATACACACACATACCTTCTCTCCTCTCTCTCCCTCTCTCTCTCTCTCCATCCATCCATCTCTCTTGCTAATTATATGTCTTGCTTTGCTTGTGTTCCTACCAGTCTCTTGAAATAATTGCACTCACCAAGAGATTCAACATTTGCTACAAAGAAAATTACTAACCATAGAATATAGGGATCAGGCTGTGAACCTCTCAGGAGGCCACACCATTGTGCTTCCCATGGTGGATACAGGATTTTGTCCATGGGAAGAGTTATTCTCAAATGATTGCCTAGTAACATACTAACATTAGACTACTATAGTAAAGAAAAATAACTGACATTTACTGGATACAGATGGTGTGCTAGGTAATGCTGTAAGCTTCCTATGCACATATCTATAGATAGATGTTAGACAAACAGACAGGTAGATGGGTAGGTAGGTAGACAGATAGACAGACAGACAGATACTGTTCTGGTTGCTTTTTGTCATCATGCTATAAACTGAAGTCATTATGGAAGAAGGAATCCCAATTGAGAAAATTCCTCCATCAGACTGGTCTTTGGGCAAGCCCACGGGGCATTTCTTGATTGGGGACTGATGTAAGAGGGCTCATCTCACTGTGGATGGCATCATCCCTGGGCAGATAGTCCAGATGCAATAAGAAAGCAGGCTGAACAAGCCATGAGGAGCAAGTCAGTAAGCAGCATCCCTCCATGGTCTCTGATTCAGCTGCTGCCTTGAGTTCCTCCATCAGTGGTGGAGTCTAATCTGTAAGGTAGAAGAAACACTTTTCTACACAGTTGGGTTTTTCAGTGTTTTATGACAGCAAAAGAGCAGCAAACGGTGCAGAGACCATAGATGATATATAGATAGATGGATGGACATATGTATGTATGTATGTATGTATGTATGTATGGATGGATGGATGGATGGATAGATGGATGGATTGACAGATAGACAAATGGGTGGATGGATTGACAGATGGGTAGATGGGTGGATGGACAGATGAATGGATGGATGGATGATAGAAAGGCAGGCAGATGGATGTATGGATGAATGATGGATGTCATCTGTATGCTGAGTGATGTTTTCAGTATTCGTGCATATTAACTTATTTAATCCTTGTTCCACTGTGAAGTCAGGACCACTGCTCCCTCCAAACATTGCAGAAGAAACACATCATTCAAAGGATGACAAGTATTACAGAGCAAGTGTGCTGGACTTGAACTCGAGCCACCTAATAGTGGAGACTGTCACCTTATGGTATAAGCTGTATTAGAGGGGAATCAGTCAGCTGGAAACTAAGAAAAATATCTTTTTGAACTTGAGACAATTAAAAATCCAGAGGCTCTGGTAACCCTGGGGAAAGTGGGTGGGGCTGAGGAGTGTAAGCACTCACTTCAGACAGGAAGAGAGCCTGTTTCCACACACTCTCTCCTCTGACATTAAGTCTTCACTCATCCACAGGATCCTGGTACCCTAAGAAACTGGAAAACAGGGATGATGATGTGTTCACAGCACAGCTGGGGGCCTTGCAGGCTTCGGCCAGCCTGTCTATAGTCCTATCCTCAGCAGGTTTCTAAGAGACAGGATGGTCACCAGTGGAGCTCCTGGGACCTGAAAACCTATTAGGTTTCCCACTGCATCTTTCTGACTCTAAATACTGGGGAAACTGACACCCTTAGCCCTTGGAGACAGTGCCTCCTCATACCAGCATCTCTTGCTTTGCTCTGACTGGTACCCACACTGTGCTGCATCTGTTGCTATCTTGCTGATTCAACAACACTCTAAAGGATATGGATGTGGACATCTGCAACCTTCATCCTCAGCAGTTCAGAGACACAGTCACATCAGGCTGCATTGCTACTCAGTGTGTGGAAACAGCTCGTCCCTACCATTTCCAGATACAAGCCCTCCCTGGAAACCATGGCTTTACCATTCTGCCTTCCAAATAGAAACCCCCAAACAGGCCCCAGGAGCACTTACAAGAAGGACTGAGATGGATTAAAATCTCAGAGTGAAAACACAGCCCTCATCCAGAGAAGTAGACTGTGCCAGCTGTCTCTATGGGCTTCCTGTGTCTGGACAGTTTCTGTACAGTGAGGGGAGATGCAAAACCCACCTGTGATCCATCTCTCCACCCACAACTCCCTTTGTAGGAAGGATGATGGGACTTTGCAACTGTTACTAGCCAAAGCAACATTTCCCCAGTCACAGATGCTCCAGAAACAGAAAAGGTAGACCAGCCCATTCAGAATTAACATAGGTGCTTTTTACAGCCTTTTCTAAACATCCCAGCTCCTTTTCTGTCTTAGAGAAGAATCCAGCAGCTCCTCGAGCTCTATTCTGAGACACAAAGCTACATCATTATACCCAAGGATGCTGGCCAGAGTTTCAGGTTCCATCTTTAGCCCTGGAATAGCAACCCTTTCTCCCCTGTTAAAGAAAAACTTTAGAAAAGTAGAATTCTGTTCCTTTCGTCTATGGGCAGAGAACTTTAGTCTCATCACTGATACCAGAAATAATGTCTCCTCCACTCATTGATGGCTCCAACTCACTAGTCACACAGACCCTAGGTCATAGTGTAGAAAGGAAAGACTAGATACAGCTCTCCATAGCTCTTTACAGCCCATCAAGTTTGTGAGGCTCAACACTAGTGGGCAGAGCACGTGATCCTCCCGACCCTCTCCCAAGATCAAATTAAGATGAAAGTGAAATAATGAGGAAGAAGAGAGGTCTCAACAAGAAAGGGAGTCCTGGGCCAGGAGCCAGGCTCTTCTAGAACAGCAATACTAACTGGTGAAGTCAGCAGGAGCCTGATGCGGAAGCAGGCTGCAATGGTAGGTTGATTGTCAACTTGACTTGATCTAGAATCACCATGGAAACCATCCTCCAGGCTTGTCTAGGAGGGGTTTCTAGATTGGGCTAAGTGACATGGGGAAAAAAAACACTCTGAATGTGGACAACGCCATCCCATGAATGAGGTAAAAAGGAAAAAGTGAGGTAAGGTCCTCACTCTGCTTCCTGATTGGGGATGTCAGGTGACCATCTGCCAGGTGCCACCCATCACCATTCCTCCCCTCCTGTGGCGGCCTGTGCCCTCAAAAGCTGATCCAGAGGAAACCCTTCTGGCCTCAAACTGCTTTTGTCTGGTGTTTTGTCATCTCGAGAAAAGTAACCAACACACTAAATAATACATTAATCTCAGAGTTCTACAGAAGACTGTGAGTGTAATCAAATCTGACAGTGTAAATACACATACATAAATTATATAATATTCATTTCAATATTTTATTAGTTATCTGTGAAACTAATAAATTATCTAAGCAGAATGGAGCGGAATAAGCATAAGGGTGCAATTCACCCCAAGGTCCAAATTCTGTCTAGCTGAACCCCCTCCACCGGCGGAATATTCTAGATCTGCACTGAGGACAACAAAGCCAGCCACATGTATCCACTAAGCGCTTCAGATGTGGCCAGTGCAACCAAGGGGCTGAACATTTCTCTTTGCTTTGTATTAATTTTAATTGAAGCTAACACAGGTAGGTAATGGCTACTATGTTGAACATTCAAATTCTAAACTAAGAGTAAACCAAGGGGCTGAAAGAAATAGACTTGGAAGATTATAAATAAATAGTGAAGACATGAGGTTCGGGGAAGAAGTAGCAGGGGTCCTGGGGAAAGTCAGAGAGCAGAGTAGTGGGGGATGGGATCAAGATATAGATTTATATACATATATACATACATAGATGTGTGTATACACATATACGTAAATAGGATACATGCAGATGTACATATGTATGCTATATATGTATTTTAAAATATTTAAAGGTGGAGAACATCTTTGGCAATTGAAGTGTGCTCTGGCTTTTACACATGTGTATGCACATACACACACACACACACACACACAGAGAGAGAATTAAACAGTGATAGCTAGAGTGGATATAGCAATAATCGCCTTAACACTGTTGATAATAGTAAAATTAAGATACTGGTCCCAGTCACTAATTTGTTTTAAGCTTCTCCCACCCCCTTATCATAGGCAGAGATCTTTTTAAGGCCCACCATGGTGGATTATGCTTTTGTCCTAATTTTATTTGTTCATTTATTTATTTTACGTTTGCATAGGCATAGGAGTCAGCGGAGGTTAGACATTTCACATTGGGTTCCTTGACCTTGTTTTTAGTGCAAATAAATGGAGGATTTAACACTTTAACAATATAAAGAAAAGGCCCAGTGGGCAGAGGACAGCGTTGTGATTGTTGGGCATACTGTCCATCACTCAAGCAGGCATCTCCCTGCACAGTGTGGGCCTAAAAAAGTTATGTAGTGTCCACTCTAAAGAGACTGGTGGTCACACTGGCCATGCCATGGCATGGATTTTCCCCTATGCTTTCTGCTTTTTTTAATTATTATTATGAGTTGTTTAAAATAAGAACGGCAAAAGGTTTAGGGGACAGGGAAGCTGCACAGGACGGGGATGTTGGCTATCTAAACAACCAAGCAATGGTGGCCAGGATTGTGCTGAGCCCTAGTGGGAAGGATGAAGTCTTCCTCAGCTGTTGGTTGGGGACCTGGATCCCTGGAAAGGTTCCTGAGAAATCAGGTCACTTGAGAGATGAGTAAGGGACTGGAACAGGGCAGACACCTGTAGATACAACTTGATCTGCTAGCACCACCTGGTGGGGACTCCAGGGCCTGTCACTGTGAGTCTCTCCTTAGGAAAAAGTAAAAGCCAAATTTGGGGAGGGGGTGATAGTATCAGCCTAATCATTTGTAGAATTAAGACCATTTAGAAAGTGGTTTGCTGGGCTATGTGGTGAGTGAAGCAGACACTATGCCTTGGAGCATCTCCTGCAGGGCTGACATGTGCCCTGGACTAGGGGAAGATTCAATAACTCTACAAGGTATGTCTTCCAGTTGGCCGGTGGCCACACCACCTGTTATCAAATACTTTGAATTTAACCACCTCTTGTAAGCGCTCTAAGTAGAAACAAAGAATAAGGAGCTGAAGAGATATCTCGAAGGTTAAGAGCACTGACGGCTCATCCAGAAGACCTGAGTTCTATTTCCGACACCCACGTGGTGGCTCATGACCATCTGTGACTCTAATTCCTGGGGATCTAATGCCCTGTCCCCTCTAGCCTTCTCAAGCACTATGCACATAAGTGATGCACAGACATACATGCAGGCAGAATGTCCACATGCATAATGATTTAATTAAATAAAGGAACAATTTTGGACATTTACTGGAGATGTATGTGGTGAGCACCAGGTATCTATGGCTTTCTTCCACCCCATCTTAAGGTACCGGAAGGATTTGCACAACCCTTTCCACAGACAGGATAATGAGACAAATTCTACTGAAGGGCACACAGCTTAAGGAAAGAGCAAGGTCAGATTTGAACTGAGGAGGCTAGGCATACTCATGCACACATGCATGTGTGTGCATATGCATGCACGTGTGTGGTGTGCTAGTGCATATGTGTGCATATAAACGCCGGGTTCTTTTGTCTGGTGTCTTCCCCTGTTGCTCTATATTTTTTGAGAGAAGGTCTCTCGCTAAATCAAGGACTCAGAGATTCTGCTAGGCAATCTGGCCAGTGAGCTTCAGAGACCCCCCTCTCTCCACCTCCACAATGCTAGGAACACGGGGGTGTGCAACACCATATCCAGCTTTCTATGTCTGTTCTAGAGATCTGAACACAGACCCCTGTGCTTCTGCAACAAACACTGTATCAACTGAGTCCTCTCACCAGCCTCAACACACGTCTCTACATGCTCCCACTGATGGGAGTGTTCTCCCCTCCTGGATCAGTGCAGCGTCTGGCAAAGTGATTTTACTAGTCGACTGCCTGCGCTGTGCTGTCTCTCAACAGGACTATTGGACCTGGGAGACCAAGCACTCACAGGCAATTTACCTATTCACAGCTCAAACTGTGATCAACCATACAGCTACCCTGTCAATAGCCAAAGGCTTTCTTTTGTTTCTTAAGAAAATTATTGTCTCGGCACACAGTTTTCTGATCATTCTGCTTCCTTTCAGGGGGTGTGAGATGAGAATGTGATCCTCCACATTATCGCTCTGGGTTTCATCATTCAAGACCCATCACCCAGCAAAACTGAACAATTCCAGAGCAGGAGTCTTTGAGGGATGTGCGGCTTGGTGGCTGTGTCTGCGGGGTAGGTCATGAATATTAATGATATTGACAGAGCCTTTAAAGATGTGTCTTGTCTCCTCCCTGCCATCCAAGTGCCTGGATTCTGCCGTTTTGTGCCTCTGATTGACAACCTGGTTTGTCTCCAAAGCTTGCTCAGCTGCCTGGAGTTTTTATATCATTTTACCTTTAGGAATTATAAACCGGCAAAGGCTTTCTTAGGAAGACACAGGGGATTGCGCCAAACATCATGATGCTGCCATTGTTTCCACTGGGCAGCAATTACCTGCCTCAAAGCAATCCTCTTGGGTTGTTGTATATTTAATGAATGCTAAAAAGAGGTAACACCTCAGCCCAGTTGTGGGACCTCTATGGTGTGTGTGTGTGGAGTGAGGATACTTCCAACTCTCACTGGTGCCACACCCGGAGGCAATGCCCACTCTGCCATGGACACCACAGATGGCAGCATTCATCAGCATGTGCCTTCTCTCTGTAGCCATTTGTAAAGGACATTCGCTGAACACACATTGTCCTTGACACTGAAGGCTGCTCGTGGGATTCAGCTGTGAGATACTTGGATCAATCAGGTGAGATCGTGTGGGTGTGACTGGGGCTGCCACTGTGTGCTACAAAGTGCAAAATTCCACTCTCTGCCTGGAGTAGGAGAACCTTAGGCACCAGCTGCCAGTACTGGGTGAGGTCTCCAGCAGTGTCTCAGACAGGCTTGATTTAGGGGAAAAAGAAACACGCAAAATATCTAAAAGATGTCGAGGTTCCAGAAAGGTGAGTCAGAAAGGGCAGGGGGAGCCGCAGCTGTCTTGGTAGGCAGAATGCAGCCAGAACCACTGTATCATAAGCCGGGTGTAGCTCGCACCACGGTATGGCTGATTTGTAGCTGAGGTCAGGTTAAATCATAAGAACCTGTGAGACTTGGCACCCAGAACCTCATTCCCTGCAGTGTTGGTGTGGAATGGGATGTTGCAGATCTAAGTACAAATGTACAGAGCACAAATGTAGCAAACTCTTGCAGGTTGCTAAGAGGGTTTAATGAGGTGTCATTCCAAAGCCAATGAAGTTGATGGTGTGGAGGGGAAGAACCTGGATCCTCCTCCAGAAATGTCTATCCCTTAATCTTGGGACATGCAGAAGGGATCTTTGAATATGTGACTGCATCAGGCTGCAGAGGTGAAGAGCTGATCTTATTTCATCCAAGTGGGACAGATATGAGTACAAGGTCCTCACGGGAGAGGCACAGGAGGACCAATTTCAGAGATGGCCTAGAAAGGATACAGTTAGTGAAAGGGGGCCACCGCCAAGGGAATGCTGGCAACTCTGTGATCCAAAAGCACACACTGGGACAGGTCCTTCCCCCTCCCAAAAAAAAAAGCACTCATCCCTGCCAAGACCTTGATCTTATTCTATAAGAACTGCTTCTGACTTCCGAAGTTGCAAGGTCAGTTTGTGCCGTGAAAGCCACTCTGCTGGAGGTCACTGGTCATAGCAGCAAGGAGAAACTGATAAGAAGAGGCCTCCCGAAATGGAAGCCAGTACTGACCAATGCCCACAGCCCTATTCTGTCTTCCTCTTAGCTTCTCTGGGTCCCTGGCCCCGTCCCCCTGCCCTCCATACCCCAGCTGACTAGCCTTCCTTGTCTGACTTAAATTCTGCTTGAAGACCTGTACTGTTCCCTCGGCCTGGGATGCTCTTCTTCTACAGCTTGCTGTGGCTGGTGCCTCTTCTTCATCGAGTTCTCAGAGTAAATGCAAAGCTCTTAGGAGGACTTCTACCCTGTCACTCCAACGCTTGTCCCCAATCTCCATCTTTGCTCCTGAACATTCCTCACTCTTAAAATGAAGGGTCTGCTGAATCTGGAGACTGTCGGGCTGAGGAGCCAGGACCCTGCCTGCCTTATTCATCACCATCCTCTGGGACAGTGCTTGGCACTGTCACTGTCCAAACGCCATTGGAAATAAAGAGGCATTTGTGCCCAGGCCGTGCTGGAAGGGTTCAGCCAGTGTGACTGAAAGGGGGAGCTGATTATCTCATTGCAGCCTGCGTTCAGCCCATGGTTCCAGTTGCCTAGAAACTCATCAAGTGTGTTCATTTTTTTTTTATTCCAACCTTTTTGAAAGATAATGTGTTTTTTATCTACATGTGCAGAGCTGGGGCTTTTTAGTTTTAAGAACTGGAGTTGAATGGTGGGTTGCTGCCCTGAACTCCAAGCCACCCACAGGAACAAATCTCCACGTTAAAAGCTCAGTAGCTGGACAGAAAACCAAAAAAAAGAAGAGAGAACACTGTGGTAGCAAGAGGGAAATAGTGTGCATTTAGAAGGGCTTAAAAGGAAAAGCAAGAAAAAAAAATGGGTACGTTTGTCAGCATTTCCAAGCCATGGAGGAGGCAGAAAGTAATGATCATTTCGGAAGGTGGTATCAGTGCTCAGGATTGTGACCCTCCCTTTGTGTGACTGCTGGTGAAGGCGTCTGCAGCTTGCAACTTGTACTGATCTTCTAGAAGTGAAGACATTGCATGAAACGGTTTCCACAGCCTACTGAATCAACTCAAAATTCCCACCTGCTCCATATTCATCTCTGTTTACCAGACAGTGATAAATTTAACACACAGTGTATGCTACACATGTGTTTGCTGTGTGGAAATGAGTGGGGGTATCAATCAACTGATTGAGGGAAAGATGGATGGATGGATAGATGGATGGATGGATGGATAAATGAATGAGTTGATGGACCTATTAATAGATGGATGGACCAGTATATGATGTATGGATGATGGATAAGTGACTGGATGGATCAATGGAGGGATAAAGAGGGAAAGGGATCAGATGACTCAGTGGAGAAGTGGATGGTTCAGTGGATGGAGGGATGTACCAATCAGTGCGTTTATGGAGAAATGGATGATCGATCAGTGGATGAATGAATGGCAGGACTGATAGGGGGGTAGGTAGATGAACAGATGGAATGATATGTGTATGAATGGATCAACAGATAAAATGATGACTGCATCTATGGAGGGGGTACAAATAAATATAGCAATGGATGGCCCAATGTAAGGATGCAGGTATCAATTAACTGATAGACCAATGGAGGGGGGGAGGAAGAGAGAGATGGATGGATGATAAATGAGTAAATTATCACAGCCACCGCCCTTGGCAAAGTCATTTCTCTGAACCATTACACCAGCCCCACACTGGCTTCCCCACCTGGGGTCTCTTCTCAGGGACTCCTCCAAGGCTGTACATTTACCTACATGAAGCAGGGCTGAAACGCAACCAACAGGCATCCACAGCATCTAACCCAATGCAGGATTACAGACCTTTGAAAGCGGTTCTCACAAATAAGCCTGGATGAAAGCCCAGCATAATACAGTTCTCAGAGGGTTCCGGGATGACTGAACAAGATGGTCCATGGGTGGCAGGTGCCACTGGCTACCCACCCTATCACAGACAAAGCTAGAAATACTTCCCCATGTCCCTACACTAAGAGGTAGGTATGCAGCCCAGTCCTGAAAGAAACAGGAAGGGACCTTTGTTCTTCATGCCTGTGCATGATGACCCCTGAGTGAGGGAAAAGGCAAAGGACCACAGAAAGACCCCCAAAGAGGCCCTTCTCTTAAGCCGATGGTCCATGTAAAGTGAGGCATTCAAAGCCCTCAAGGTAAAGTGGCTGGGGCTGGGATATCCTTGACAAGTTTTCAGCAGCTGGTGACCCCCAGACTCTCCGTTTCAGCTCCACTATCCCCAAGTATCTGCAGTTCCTCTCAAGGGGCAGTGGCTTCCTCCCTCACACCATTCATGTCAGGGAAAGAAAGCTGGGAACATCCCTGACTTGCACCCAACTGTTAACAGGGAGCATTTCCATCCCTCAGTTCTTCCGCAGGCTTCCCCATTATCCAGAAAAAACAACCATAGACAGTCCCTACAATAATCAACAGCACATGGAGGACACTCATTGGTGGATTAGGTTAATCCACATATCACCCTGGGCTGGGGAGAGCGGGGACCATGATTAGCTAGTGGCCAGGTAGAGGGCAAAGACCATACTGAAGTTCTGTTAGGAAAGAAACTGAGGAGCAGGAAACAGGAATAGAATTTCCTACGTTTCTAGTATTGGATAGATGGGAAGACTAGAACATGGCAGGCATTACCTGTGGCAGACAAAGATAAATGAGCACAGAACCACTGATGGCAGACATAGATAAATGAGCACACAACTCTCTCAGTGAGCCTTTGAATCCATCAACTCGTTGTACAATTACTGTGATGCGAATAGAATACAGTTAACATGAGGATTGGAGTTGGGGAGGTACCTGTGAATCTTCTTGATGACAGGAAACAATCCTGCTATATAAACTGATGTTTAGTTATTGATAATTCTGCCTTAACATGACCTAATATAAGCCTCTGCATACTACAGGTATCTTGGTCTTTTTGTGCTGCTGAAAAAAAAAAATTACCTGAGGCTGGATATCTTATAAAGAACAGAAATGCCAGGGCTGGAGAGATGGCTCAGTGGTTAAGAGCACCCTCTGCTCTTCCAGAGGACCCGGGTTCGATTCCCAGCACCCACATGGCAGCTAACAACTGTCTGTAGTTCCAGTTCCAGGCAAACACCAAGGCAAATAAATAAATAAAGTTTTTTTTTTTTTTAAAAAAAAAAAAAAAAAGAACAGAAATGCCTTTCTTCTAGAGACAGAGAAGATAGGGTTGCTATTGGGTTCAGTATCCATGATAGTCTGGTCTCTGTTATTTCTAAGATGGTGCCTTGTGGCTATGTCCTCTAGGGAAAAAAATGAGAAGCTGCATCTTCACATGGCAGAAAGGATGAGAGACAATGAGGTGAAAGGTAGTTCCTTCAGGACCTTTTATAAAGCAATAATCCTCCAGAGAGGCAGAGAACATAAACTCTGATAAATACTTATGGTCAATAAATTTATTCTAATCAAATAAATCAGACAAATAAATGATGACCTAGGCCAGCATTCTGACATCGCTTCATAGCAGATGAGCCTAACACGGCTGCCTCCTTCCCCAGCCTGCCTCAATGTCCCTGTGCTTGAGGGTAGCCATGTCACCTCACCTGCAACCCTGGACTGCCATGTACACATGCCCCAGCTATGTTCCCCAAACACCTTCATGCTCCTCAGCCCTAAAGGTCTACCTCCTAACCAATATCAATCACCTTTAAGAGTCATACAGATTGCCTGCCCCCAATCTTCCTTGACTTTCCTTGACAGTACATGAGTCTTGGGGCACACTGGATTCCCACCCAACCTGTGGCTGTGTGTGGCTCCCTAAATGTTGTATAGTCCAAGAAGGTCCAGGAGGCCCATGAGACTCAGAAAACAAGTAAGCAAACTTCACATTTTGGGGAAAGCAGAAATGTATAAGATTCAGGAGGAACCCAATATTTAGAAGCAGTCAACACTTGCAATAAGAACAGAGTCTGGGGGCTGGAGAGATGGCTCAGCGGTTAAGAGCACCATCTGCTCTTCCAGAGGACCCGGGTTCAATTCCCAGCACCCACATGGCAGCTAACAGCTGTCTGTAGTTCCAGTTCCAGGCAAACACCAAGGCAAATAAATAAAAAAGAATTAAAAAAAAAAAGAAAAGCTTTAAAAAAAAAAAAAAAAAAAAAAAAGAACAGAGTCTGGCCTGCTGAGCTGCCAGGAGGGGACATACAAATTGTCAGCTGCCTGCAAGTCCAGCAGATAGTTCCAGGGTTGCAGCCTCCATGAGTCACCAGCATTGAGGGAGATTGTTCAGTGATACAGCTGCTTTTGAATTATCTCTGCTCCTGTAATTAGCCGCTCACCCACACTCCTGTTAGAAACTCCAATAAGCTCATTGGTTTCTATGGATGAATGAGATTGGCCCCCAGAGGCTCATATGTATGAATGCTTAGTCACCAGGAAGTGGAACTGTTGGGGACAGATTAGGAGGTGTGGCCTTATTGGAGGAAGTGTGTCACTGGGGGTGGGCTTTGAGGCTTTAAGACCTCTCCCCCTCCCCCTTCATCCCTCTTCCCCTTTCTCCTCCCCCCTCTCTCTGCCTGATGCCTGCATATCAGGATGTAATGCTCTCCACTACTTCTCCAGCATCATGCCTGCCTATCTGCCACTATGCTTCCCACCATAATGATGCAGACTAATCCTCTGAAACTGTAAGTGAGCCCACAATTAAATATGTTCCTTTATAAGAGTTGTCTTGGTCATGGTGTCTCTTCGCAGCAACAAAACAGTAACTAAGACAGAAGTTGGCATGGAGAATGGGATATTGCTGTGATGAGCCTGACCCTGCTGTTTGTTGGAGAACTATGGAAGACTTTGGAAATTTGGCTTATTGATAGTGGTTGAATGTTTTCAGTGGGCTTAATGGACCATCCTAGTAAGAGTATAGAAGACGGCAATGCTGAAGGCAATGTGGAGTATGCAAGCCCAACTCAAGAGGTTTCAGAGGGAAAAAATATTAGTAATGTTAGAGGCAGTTTCCCCAAGCTGGACTTCGGTGACATGATGGCTTTTTGTCTTACCTTAAAAGAGATGCTTTGTAAACGGAAAACAGGTAACAAAATATCCAGAGATAGATTGCATGATGCCTTAATAACCTTGATTTTTTTTTTTTTTTTTTTTTTTTTACTGCTCATGAAAAGGAGCAACAGCTGCAGAGAGACATTGGATAACAGAAAAAACTTCTGAGCTAACCCAACCTGTCCACTTCAAGGATGTACTGACCTCAGAATGGAAGCCAGGATATAAGTTACAATGGAGAAGAATTTTTGCTTTTTTTTTTCATAGGAAATGAAAAACTATGGGTACCAACAAATTAATAAAGATTAGATTCAAACAGAAGACACCTCTTGATGAGGAAAAAAATATGGCTCATCCACTAATATGACAATTCTATGAGTGGTAAGGATAATCATTTAACAAAGGTTGGGGCAGGGTTTTGTTTTTTTGTCTTACCCCTATCTTGGGTAAGGAAATGTGTGTTCAATCTCCCCAGAAAAAAGCCTCACACACAACGGCAAATTGAGCATCTTTGATTATCAGTGTCTTTGTTCATCACTGTAAGAAACTAAATGGAAATTGTGGATTGAAGGAAGAGAAACTCATTTCAGCTCATGGCAGGGGATGTATAGAAGAAGCATGGCCCAACTGTGCTATCTGAAGCTCAAGACTCCAGACTCACATCTCAGCAGAGAGGCACAGGAAACAGGATATAGACCTCAAGGCCCTCCCTCCTCAGCAACATACTTTCTCTAGCCAGGCTCCACCTCCTACAGGCGCCATAGCCTCCTGAAACAGCGCCACCAACTGGGGGCCAAGTGTTAGTACACTTGACCCTGTCTGGAAATTTAACATCCAAACTTCAAAGAGAAGCTCCACCTCCTAGCCTGAGATCCAACTTCTCTTTGTTCTCACATTTGGCAACTCTCCTTTATATGCTAATTTAACATGCTGACAATTATGTAAATAATATTAATTATTATGTTAGTGTTAAAAATCTTAATGTTATATTAATAATATTAATATTAATGACACTTCACCTAGAGCAACTCATCAAATCCTTAGAAAATTCTACTGAGCGATCTCAGCCATCCTTCACCCCTACCTGGAGTCACCCTGAGCCCTTCACAGGGAACCAAGACATGACCCATTCAGCTGCCCCACTTTCCAGCCAATGGCAAGCAGAATCGAAAGCAAAGAAGTTTCACTAAGTGAAACTCAGCCACATGGAGAGATGTGAATAATCACAGCAGAGCAGGATGCATGAGATATAAACTGGTACCTCCAGAGGATGCAGGAGACTCAAAGTGTGTTAGAAAGAGGCACCAGAGACAGATGAGGGGAAGACACAAGCCTCATATGAGCCACATGATGTCCATCCACATGGGAGCCATACTGCTCTATCAGCAGTGGCCGTGACAGGAAGGCTACAGAAAGGACCAGTGTCTGTCCAGCCTGCTCTGTCTTCATTCCCTCTGTGTTCAGCCAGATCCTTCTCCCCAAGTTCTATTCTCTCCCTACCAAGTGACCTGACTCATGAGTGACACACCAGCCTGGGATACTGGTTACATCATGAGAAAGGACATAAAGCTACTGGCCAAAGAGGCTAAGAACATTTTTGGTAAAGATCTCTTTAAGAAACAATCCCTAATGCAAGAGATAAGATTTCCCCAAAGCCTCTTACCAGCTACATTCTCCAGAATCAACTCCAAGTGCTACTCATTACAAGATGCTAAAATTAAACTCGAGCTGGAGATGCATTCCTGACTGCAAATACACAACCCCGTCACAGCACCCAAGTAGCCACAGGTGACTCATCCTAAGTGGGCTCATCTTCCCATAATACTTTATTTGCTAAAACAGGCATCATCGGCCTGGATTTGGCCTGAGGACTGCACTTTGCCAACGCTGGTATCTTGACCTGATTCCACCTTCCTATCAGATAGGCACATGTCAATCCACAGCTCCCCTGAAAACTGGTACCTGCCTTTGAAGACAGTGAGGTGCACCCTATCCGCATCCAATCTTATCCCCTCCTAGGCTTCAGAGCTTGTGAGGAATTGGTGTTATTAATTATATATGGAGCAAAACTACAATATCCTTGAGAAGAGATGAGCCACATCAGCCTTGTATACAGGGTGAGCTGGAGAATTGACAGATGAGTTCCCAGGGAAAGGGGATGCAGGAAAACCCTGCTTCCCCCTGGTACTCAGGTCTGCCCATCACTGCTCCTTACCAAGTGGTTTCCTGCCAAGCTGTAGCTGCCAAGGAGCCAAAAGTGTGTCACTGTGATGAGCTGATCTTCAAAACCAAGATGATTGACAGATGAGACGGAATCACTGAGGTCATATGTTCAGCAACTAGCTACCAGTGGCCCTGAATATCTAAATGTGGACTCTCCCACATTTAAGCAATATACAAAGGTCCAAGCAGTGCCAAAACATATTTAACATTTTCAATGTGTGCCAACCATCATCACACTTTTGAGGATCTGGATTTCTACCCATGACCCTCTTCTCAACAGTGGCTCCTGAGCCTGATAGGAACAGGATCCCAGACACGCTCAAAGGAAGAAATGTTATCCCTGCCATGCCAACAAGGCAGACATGTGGGCAGTTTAACAGGCGCTGGGACCCTGTCCAGCTTCAGCTGGTCAATTCCCAACAAGGCTCTTTTGGTCCATCTGCATTTTAAACTTGGCCAATCCCAGGGCCACCTGGGACTCCACAGAGCAGTGCCAACTGACAAGGGACTGGTTCCTGGGCATCTAGAGCCTCCGTCCCTAGCACATACTCACGACACACTTCACTTGGAAAACTGTCTTCCCCAAGTGCAGACTTGGACCTGGTATGAACACAGATGGAGCCAATAAAAGACAAGGGGTCCCAGGAGCCACTTGGCAACACCACAAATGAAGAGAGATGCATACAGTAGACCTTGAATGGTTTCCCAGGAGCCCTGATGGAAAGCAGGTAAATAAAACAGTTTAAGTATATTTCCTGTCTTCAAATAGTATACACCAAGTGTGCAAGGGATGATGGGTTCAAAGACATTTTATGTTTCTTTGAGTGATTTAAGTATTAGAAGCAGGAGCTGGGGCACAGCTCAGTGGTTAAAGTGCTACACATATGTATGCATGTAGACTGGAGTTTGGATCTCCAGATACTCATGCAAGTACCTGGTGAATGAGGTTGGTCCAAGTGTAGTTTGTGCCTAAGAAGGCAGAGACAGGATTTCTCCGAACAAACTGGTTCAAGAACCTAGACACAATTGGCAAATTCTGTGTTTGACGGAGAAACCCTGTCTCACGGCATAAGATAGAAGAGGAATAAAGGATAATCCTGACATGAGCTAAGGAAATCTATGTGCACGCACACACAAGCACACACACACATACATCCATGAAGATGAAAAAAAAACAAGTATTCAAAGGAAGTTTCTTCGTGGCTCATCTTCATGAGCTCTGGTTTCTTACCATGGCAAGAGGGACGATGCCCACAAAGGTGGTCTGACTGATGAAGATCTCAGAGACCAAGAGCTCACTCATGGAGTCCTCCACTGGATATTCCACCTGCCAGGTGATCTGCTGGGCTCCAGCCAGGCCACTGCTATTGTCAACTCCAAAGTCTACTTGTAGAATCTCATAGTAGGAGCCATTTACCCTGGAAAAGAGACATGTGGCAAGATTTAACGTAAAGCAAGTGATTCTGCAGAAAGCAAAGAACCCAGTAAGCTGCCACAGTCCCCTTTGTCAATGAGGAGTCAGACTGACTGGAAAGAGAATAAAGACTCACTCATTCACAGGCTACCCATGGATGGCAGTACCCCCAAGGGGGTATGCAACCCTTAAAGAAGAGATGTCCCTTATTGACTGGTGACCTTTGCTTTGTATGGCTGTGGCAAGCACTGTGACATAAGGCAGCTTGGGGGGGGGGGGTGTATTTCAGCTGACAGCTCCCAGTCCATCATGGAAGGAAGTCAATGCAGGAACTTAGAGACAGGAACTGAAGCAGAGGGTCATGGAGGAATACTCTTTACTGGCTTGTTTGGCCCGCTTTATTATACACCCCAAGATCACCTGCCTAGGGTGACACTGCCCATAGAGGACCAGCCCTTCCCATGTCAACCATACAATCAAGAAAATTCCCAGGCCAATCTGATGGAGACATTTTCTCAATAAGGATTTCCTCTTCCTAGATGACCCCAGCTTGTGTCAAGTTGACAAAAAGAAAGGAATATAAGAGCCCAGATTTGTCACATCCCTGGGCGTGCTCTGCATAGCACTCTGCCCTCCACATACCCCCACAGCACCATCAGGTCACACTCAGGGGAAGCCTAGAACTATGTGACACAGCTTACTCATTCCTTGTGTCCAGGAGGCACAGCTTTTGTTTTGTCTATAAAGCTTCTCTGTACTCATGGGCCCCTGGCTCAAACTCTCCAGGATTTACAGAGTGATGGTGATGTTGTGAGCATGTGGTGGGATCAACAGGAGATCAATAGTAAGAAAAGATAACACACGTACTACAAAAACTGAGTGACAAGAGGGTTACACCGGATTCTTTATTTCTTCAACCCAAACTGGATTAAATATACTGTACCAAAAAACTCACCTATCTGCCTTAATTCATAACACACACACACACACACACACACACCTGAACATGCCCACTAATACCCATACCCATCCCATAAACATATGTGCACACTCCTGTTCATGAGAGCTCTTGGGAAACAAAGGCCAGATACTGCTCTGGAAATCATTTACCAAAGACAGAGAAAAACCAAAAGCCAAAAACATGGGTCTGCAAGTGTCTCCTATCCCATGAGCCTCTTGCCATCTCCTGCATCTAACTTGACTGGGACCCCACAAGGAGGACAATGGAGAATCTGATTCCCCAGTTCCCCATAGCTTGAGTCCCCTGGACCCCTGTGCCTTCTCTGCTGTTGGGTTTATTTGGTCTAAAGGGGCTCAGGACCTCTGTCCTGCCTCATGGAACCTCACAAGTTCTGCATCGGGTGTCATACTGTTCAGTCTGTGAGGAAAACATTAAGAAAAAGAATCCACAGCCTGCTACTTCACCAAGATAAATCTCTTTCTGTGGACAGCTCCCCACATCAACAACTTGTAAAAAAAAAAAAAAAAAAAAAAAAAAAAAAAAAAAAAAAAAAAAAAAAAAAAAAAAAAAAAAAAAAAAAAAAAAAAAAAAAAAAAAAAAAAAAAAAAAAAAAAGAGTGAGGACCACTCAACTCTAGGCTGCCCTCTTATTTCAAGAGGTTCCAAAGATGGCATCCATCCAACACATGTAGCAATGGCATTTGTCAGTGTGTCTCCTGTAAAGGATGCTCTATCCTATAAGACGGAACCTTCTCTTTCTCTCAGAATCAAGGGGTTTTCTCTGCATTTAATAATGGTGACTGCCTTTGAGGAACCAGCAATGGAACAATGAAGAAGGTTCTGTTTGACATCCCTGCTAAAGCTGTGTGTGAACTCTGAGGTGAGCATGGAGAAAAGGCAGTCCTGTTAGGTGAGACATTTGGGTAGCCTCTTAAACCATACAGTTCTGCTGCTCCCTGACTCCAGGCTATGAGTTGGTCCAGATGCAGGAACTGCCCACAACCATCAATGAAAGGAAAGGCAGACACTATGGAGTCATCGCTATGGGGGCTTTATTTATTTTGGGGTTGGGGGGTTGTTTGTTTTTATTGTTTCCCTCAACACAGAAAGAAATCTAATTCAGGCAGCTAGGATATTTTCTAATAAGTTCATTTGTATGGAAATTGGCTTATAACTATTAATTTTACCTGCTCCCAATCCACTCTTGATAAGCCTCAAAAAACTGAGAAAAGAGTTCATTGACTCTCAGCTCAGTAATGGTGGCTGCTGTTGAGAAACCAGCATCCAAGGGCCAGCCACAAGGTGGTCATAAGGCAGCCAGAAATGAGCATGCATGGCTTGGGCGAGAGTGTGTAGGCATGTTCAGAAGTGTGTTATGTATGTGTAGAGGGCTAGATATGGATGTGAATGGGTTTGTGCAGGCATGTGCGTGTGTATGTGTGTGTGTGTGAGTGTGTGTGTATATGGGTGGGTATGGGTGTGAGTGAGCATGTGCCAAAAGTGAAGGTGCAAGGGTAGGAATATGTGTGTTGGGAAGGCTCAGGTATACTGCACCTCAGGTTGGAGCACAAGTTTCCATCTTGAGGGAAAGCATCACCCTGTAGTACAGGCTATCCCCCTCTCTGGGTCCCTGGGGACTCCTGAGATGAGGTTGAAGTACACCGCGTGACTGCAGCTCAAACATATGTGTGAGAAAGAAAGTCATGAGAAGGACCAACCCATCAGCTTGTCCCCCAGGACTACTTGTAGATCCCAGTTCCTGTACCACTCACAATGATGATAGTGGTGATGTATAATAAGGAAGAGTAAATGAAAAAAGGCAAGAAAGATAAGAAAATAAAAATGAGGCAAGACATCCTGTTACTTACATAGACTGGTTTTTTTCCCCATCACCTTCTTCTTTTGGGGGGGGGTAGGTGGGTAAGGGAGTTGGTTTTGATTTTTGAAGACAAGGTTTCTCTGTGTTGCCCTGGCTGTCCTGGAACTCACTCTGTAGACCAGGCTGGCTACGAATTCAGAGATCTGCCTGCCTCGGTCTTCCAAGTGCTGGGATTAAAGGCATGGGCCACCACTGCCTGCCTCTCCACCAACTTCTAAATAGTTCTGAGCCACCAAGCAGAGATGGTGGCAATTCCCCCCAAATGAGAATTTCTAGAAACGAGACACCAGAAAATTTTTCAAGATGGAGAGAAGATAACTTCCAGTCATTTTGACTTTAATATAAACTATGAATTACAATAGGAAAAGCAGAGGTAGGTTTGGAAGGGAAGGCCTCATGAGGGGTTGACATTTGAGCCAAGACCTAAAGTACAGTTGGGAGCCATGCATATTCTCAGCAAACACTTGTTGAATAAATGAGTAAATCTTCTTTAAGCCCCCAAAAATGGGAAAATGTGTCCTAAGCACTAACATGAACACAAGGTGCTGAGTAAAAAGAGCAGCATCTGTTTAATGGAGCCTGTTTGATGAGATCCTGCCATAGCCCAGCTCTGATTTCTGAGGCTCACTTGCCCATCCTGGATCTGCCTGCTCCATGGTTTTTATTTCTGACATACTATGATGTTTATGATCATAGATAGACACATACTTGGGGGCACATAAGTGCCATGAAAGCAAGGGAGCTGTTTAATTTGGGGTTTGGTTTGGGGGGCTGCCTGTTTTTCCCGTTAATGTGTCTCCAGAACATTCCCCAAGGCACGGTGAGTGTTCTTTAAGTATGTATCAGACAAACCAATGACTCAATGAGTAGCCAGCAGTTTGTGAGCCTCAGAGGAACACATGTTGAGTCCCAGGGATTTATGTCTCAGGTGCTGAGAACAAATGCTCCACCACAGGCTAACAGTTGAGGGAGGCTGAACTGGGATACGTGTCACAGAGTGGACTCCAACTGCCATACAAAAGGCCACATATGGCATGAGTCTGATGTTTGATGTGTCCACAGCAGGTAAATCCACACAGGCAAGAAGCAGGGGGGCGGTTGCCAAGGAAAAGGGCAGTGATGGGTGGGAACTGACTGCTAATGGATAATTTCCTTTGGGCCAATAATAAAAATGCCCCCGACTCATATTTGGTGATGATTCCAGAGCTTTATAGATAGGCCCAAACTACTAAATTGTATAATTTAGGATGCCTCACACCTGTCATCCCAGAAATTAGAAGGCTGGAGTAAGAAAACTAGCAGGAATTTGAGACCAGCCTGGGCTATGACTTAAGGACAGGTAGGCAGCAGAGTGAGCCCTTATCAGAGACAGACAGACAGGTAGAAGGGAGGGACAGAGGGACAGACAGAGAGAGGGAGGGGAAGAGGGAAGCAGAAAGGAGAAAAGAAAGAAAAGGAAAAGAAATATTTTCCTTAATTTTTTTAGTCAAAGAAAGGTCAGCATCCTCATCCCTCTTATCAGGTTTATTCAGCTTTTGTTTAAAACTTAAAACTGTTTTTCGGGTACAATCATCCGCTGAAATTCTCTAGCTGCCTCCCAGATCAGCTGCAGCCAACCAGCCAGTGGCTACCCCATGGCCCCATGGGAAAAGGATGCTAACGTCCATCACTGAGACATTGTTTTTGCTTACCAACGTTTTCCCAGTGCTGGAAACAATCAATCCTGGTAATGAGCGAGCGCTTTGGACACCTCCACCTCCTCCGCTGCCAGCACCAGGCCTTTTCCCACACTAACAAGTCACCTCACTTCCAGCTTATTTGATTTTATCAGTATCACCGTGACAAGCCCGGAGACAGCTCAGACAATTGCCACAATTATTTTTTTTCCCTCCATCACTATCTGACAACATCCCAAACCCTTCCAGGAAATGACGGCGAAGGTCCTCTTATTCCAAGTTCCTAATACAACTTCCTAAAGTGTCCCCTCTCTCTCTCTCTCTCTCTCTCTCTCTCTCTCTCTCTCTCTCTCTCTCTCTCTCTCTCTCTCTCGTATTACTGTCCTTGCAAAAAAACCTCTGTTATATAAAGCAGTGGGTTTCCCAGTGGGTTCTATTTTCATTTAGATTCTTCTCAAAGTAAAAGACAAGCCCAGGCTGCTGACTGACAGCAGAGATAACATAACAGACTCAGGACAAGGCATGGTAGACGAGTCTCTAATCTCATTAACCATCCTAAAGGGACTGGAGAGACATCCATGGCTTCAGCAGAGAGCAGGGATGAGGACCTGACTTCTGTTCCCACCATCATATAAATAAAGACTGTGTTTCCAAGAGACAAAATCTCCAAGCTCTAGGAAGATGACAGAGCTGGAAAGGGACATGCTATGTATGCAGGACCTGGGTTCGAGAGCCAGGCACTGTGGTACACACCTGTGACCCCAGGGAAGACAGATACAAGAGGGTCCCTGGGATTCACTGACCAGCAAATCTAGATTCAGTAAGAGACCTTGTTTCCAAATAAAAACCAGTTAGATGGTGTCTGAGAAATAATAAGGAATAATACATATTATTATTACATACTAGTAATACATAAGCTGGCTCCTTATGGACCACCAGAGAGGGTCAGCCACTTCCACATAAGTAATACCCATGAGTGGTCTCTTCTGTATCTAGAGCCTCAGATCTCTGGGAAAGAGAGCTCTGACACCCCTCTCATTGACAGAGGCATGGATAACGGAATGAGTCACCTGGTTCTGTCTGCTGAGACCGTCAACAAGGGTGCATAGTCAGTATACAAGTAGTGAGTAATTTTCATGTCCAATGCCAATCAAGGCTCTGGCAGAGACACTCACAACACTACAGGTAGAGCTTTCCAGCCTCATCATGTACAACTACAGAGCTACACTGAAGACACTCTCAGAACACTTGTATATGACTGTTGCAGATTCATTTATTGAGGGATCACAGTGTCCTCAGGCCTCTTCCAGGTACATAAGCAGATGGGGGAAATGCAGAAACACACACAAGGTGTTGTAGGGGAGAGGGTATGGCTGCCTCCACATGAAATAGAAACCTGCAGAAAGTCCACTTCTCCCTCTGTGGTGGGACAGGGAACAACCTCCCTAAGTGAAGATTTTCTTTTTTTTACTTAACAGTCTAGGTGAATCTCTAAGGAAAAGCAACTGCTAATGAGAATGAGGTCCTGGGGTTATGCCCTGTACATGCTGGATATCAGTAAGGCTTTCCAGGGAGCCACAGAGGGCACCTGTAGGTCCAACATCCTTCAGGCTACCCTGGCCACCAGGGCACAGGTGGCAGCCACAAAAGCAATCAATGGTAATTTATTCCCAGCCCTGGTACTTTCCCTGCTGAGATGGGAGTGACACCATGCAGGAAGGACCACACTGGGCTGTCCATCAAGGGGATTTAACAATTAAACAGCCAGGGATCCTGCCTGGTTGACCTACAAAGGTCAGGTCCAAGATGAGCTGCCTAGAGAAGGTAAGATCAGAAAAAGGCTCAGATTCACCTAGAGGAGAATAAGGAGAGATGCTCACAGCTAAGACAAAGGCCAAACCTCATGTAGCCAGTCTCCACCCACTGGTGCAGTGTCAATGATGGGACTTGGCAGATGGAGGTGGGGAAGGGTCATGGGGTCACTGGAGAATAATAGGTAAGAACAAAGTAGGTATGAAGGTACAATAGATATGAAGACACACACAAAAAAAATCCATGGCGTAGTGTTCAAACCTAAAATATTTACAATATCAAAGGGTGGGGCAGAGATCTTCTGCCTCTCCTTGTGCCTATGCTAAGGTATTCAATCAAGAACAGATTAT
Organism: Sigmodon hispidus; assembly: GCA_004025045.1. NCBI lineage: Eukaryota > Metazoa > Chordata > Mammalia > Rodentia > Cricetidae > Sigmodon > Sigmodon hispidus. The sequence goes on from PVIH01002027.1 coordinate 146,358, forward strand.
TCCAACACACTGAAGGCCAAGGAAGCTGGGATCCAAATGTCAAGGCTGGCCATTAGAGACACTTCAGCAGACATTTCTTTAACCCTTATTCATGACTCTCTGTGCCTAGTTTGGCCACCAGTGCAAAGTGCAACTCTCTCTCTCTCTCTCTCTCTCTCTCTCTCTCTCTCTCTCTCTCTCTCTTAGAAATTTTCCTGCAGAAGGGTTTCCTCTATTCTAGAAAATGAAAAAGTCTAAAGTGGCAAAGCATCTTTACTCTGAGGTTCACGGCTTGTTCATGCAGGAATGTCTTTATCTATATATTCACCCACGCGTGTATCTATGCATCCATTCAGTCGTCTGTTTATCCAACCACCCATTCATCCATCCATCTTCATCTGTCTTCCTATCCATACATCCATTCACCTGCCATCCATTCATTCATCCTTCTACCTGTACCTTCATTCATGTCTGCCATCCACTCATCATTCCTACATCCACTTACCCATTTAGTTCATGCTTTGAAGGGCTGAAGAGCAAGAACAGGTGATCTCACTGATTAGACTTTGGTATGACCTCATGGCAAGTGGCACAACAGAGGGGTTTTGACACATGTGTGGGAGAAGTCACATGGTCACATAAAAAGGCACCAAGTTTGTTATTTTGTAGCTATCTTCTAGTAAAAACTAACCAGGGTCCTATGAGTACTACCTCAGTCTTTTCTAAGGGTTGTACTTCAATGACCTATGACCTCCCACTAGGCTCCGCCTCTTGACCCCAACACTTCCCGATGCTACTACCTGGGAGATTAAAACTATTGCCTCCCCCTACATTTGAACCCCTGTGGGGTACACACCACATCTAAACCACAGCAGACATTTTCTTTAATTTTTCTAATTATTTTGACTTCTTTATAATCTTTGGTCTCATTATATCAGTTTCCATTGACTATTATACTTTAATATATTTTTTCAGGACTGGGTTTGAACCCAGGGCTTCAAGCATTCAGGGCAAGTTCCCTACCACTGAGTCACACACCCCAACCCCACTGTTTGCTTTTCCTCTGGCATATACGTGCATCATTTTTTTTATTCTTATGTCAATAATGCTAAGCTGTAATCTAGATACTATGGATAGATATAGAGACTCTGAGTTTATTCCTCCAGAAATTCCTGCTATTACTTATTAGTTGGACAGTTAATGTGAGCATGGAGTTTTTATAATGTACAGTGGCTCCACAGTGAGACACAGCCTTGGACAAAGATTTCTATGGAATCGGAGAACTCCTACTCCTGAATCATTTATCTTTAGTTCTTACTCTGTGATCACCCCCAAACGTGGTCTCTGGTTCTTCAAGCCAGGAAAACTGAATTTTCTGATTTTGACCTTCCCATCTGGGGTCATGAAACAGGAAAATTATGAGGTGTGTCCCCTATTCCAAGGGTCTGGTGTTCCTGCTTGCCCCATCCCTTCCAGATGTCAAGGATCAGGGGCAAGGTGGTATGTCAACATCTCCAAAGTTTATAAAGGTCATGTGTACAAGTGTCAACATGGCAACAGTGACTCTGCTGCTTCAGGACATGGAATCATGTGGTTTAAGTACAGGCAGAATTGGCTCAACAGTAAGAATGATGAAGGGCCGGCGAGAGGGCTCAGCTGGCAAAGAGCTTGCAGTGTGAGTGTGAAGAACTGAGTTCAATTCCTCCAGCACTCTTGTAAAAAGCTTGACATGGTGGTGCATGCCTCTGTTCCTAGCACTAGGAAGGTGGGGACAGGAAGACCCCTGAACCTCAGTGGTTAGCTAAACTTGCTGAATCAGTATGCTCCAGGATCAGAAACCCTGTACCAAAAATTACAGTGGAAAGTGGCTAAGAAAGACACTGACCTCTCTCCTACAAACACACACACACACACAACTTCACATGCACCTACACACAGATGCACACATACAGAGGACATAAAAAAAAGCTTCCAAGAAGTGTTACAAACAACAGCCATCAGTTTTTAAGTCATCAAGAATTAAGAATTATTTCAGCTTCAGAAGAGCAAAGAAAAAACTTAGACAAGAGAGGTAGCCAAATCCAACAGTAACTACTCAGCCGATGAAGACAGGAAGGGTTTGAGGCTAGTCTGAGGAATCCATCAAGATCTTATCTCAAATACATACATGTACATCTATGTAGGCAAGACTGGGATGTAGCCCATTGGCAGAAAACTTGCCTGGAAAGGTGAAATCACATGAGGCAGGGAGATGTTATTCTGTGATAGTCTAAAATAAGTGCAATCAGAATTTCTAACCTTATTAACGTTAAGCTTTAACAGAGAGAAGAGACGTCCCAAAATAGGTTGACATTTTGAATGCCACCTGGGTCAAAACTCAGATCACTGTTAACCTTCCATCTACCTGATGGCTTTTCAATAAATATCAGCTGAGCAGAAAGTCAATGGGAAGCCGTTGAATTCCCCTCACCCCAAAGCCTATGAATCTCCCTGAACACAGAGCTGTTCCCCCAGGACACAGAAATTCTCCAGTCACTAATTAATCAGGACCAGCAACTCCATACCATCTTCCATCTGGGCTCTTCTGCTAACTGGGGAGAGGGGAATCCTGGTTATCCCTGTAGACCAGTCTGGCCTTGAACTCAGAGAGATCCACCCGCCTCTGGTCCTGAGTGCTGGGATTAAAAATGTGTGCAGCACCATTTAGCACACAGCCCTCCTTATTGGTCACTTCCTTTACCACAATCAGAACTTAAGTCAGCCTCAATTGGAAAAGACCTCATTCACATAACTTCTTTCTCTTGCCCTTTGCTGAGGGTCTATTGGAAGACTCTGGAACTGGGGCCCATTCCTCTCCTGGCATAGTCTGGCAAAGAGAAGAATTTGTTCCCAGGATCCACAGGTGCCAGTCTTGGGTGTGAAATCACAAGGAAACACACCAATAACAACCTGGATTTTTCTCCATGGTCTCTTGGGACCACCCATAGCCCCAATTTCTAAGTCCAAAAAATGAGGTGTCCTGGGACAAGGAAGGTACCTGTGTACATACTTCAAGAGTTATTCCTCTGACTGTAGCTTTATATGAGACTTGAGTCCAGCACCCAACCCTCATCCATTTCACTCGCAAATGGGCCACAGCTGGTGCATGTCCCCAAGGAAAGGTGACAGCGTGAGATCATGATGAGATCTGGGTGTGAGTGCCAGGCCAGAGCCCTGGGGGAGAGGGGACACTAATTGACAAAAGAGCAGCCGGTGCCATCTGCTCTGGTGGCCAAGCCAGGCTGGGCTAACGAGGAACCTAGTAGCCATGTGGTGGCCCATGGGGCTAGCTGAACTCTGATACCAGGAGTTTGACCCTTCTACACCTGCAGGGAGGACCTGAAATATACTAAAGACAAAGTCCAGCTTCAAGGGTGCAACTCTGGCCCAGTGTCCATACAAAGAGCAAACCCCCATTGAGATCTAAGTCTCCAATGTATAGTATATGTAAACCCAGTCTTGCTATTAAAACACCCCTCAGTCTTAAAAGTATGTCTGCTCTCTGTGATGGAGGCTAGCCAGCACACCCTCATAAGAGATGCTTGGAGTCCACACTTGCTGGACTCAGAATAACATGGTTGGAGACATGCAGGCTTTTATGGGAACCAAACTTCTGAAGTTAAGTGTGTCTCAGTACCCCAAGGTCAGCACACTCGAGAAAACAGAAAATGGAGCTAGAGACTAACCGGCGCCTGGCCTTGGCCTGCCTTTCTGCTGAGACTCACAGATGTATTGTCTTGTCTGGGATCTGGCCTGGAGCTTGCTCATTCGGCATTCATGGAGATGTCTGAGCGTTCTCTGGCACGGTAAGAGAAGACCTTTTGGAATTTATGTTCTAGGCTGGAGGACGGCAATCCATTCAACAGAGGAAGACACCAGAGGCCTTCTTTAAAAACTTACAGTTCTCAGTTGCCTTTGGGGGATGTGAGCATATGTGGCAAGGGGGTACACATGCCCATGTACACATGTGGAGATCAAAGGAATACACCGGGTGTCCAGCTCTATCACTTTCCACCTTATTTCCTTGTGACAGGGTCTCCTATTGAAGCTGGCTTTACAAGCCCCAGACCCCTGTTTCCACCTCCTACAATACTAGGGTTACAGGAGTCATCACATCATCACATCCAACTTTTTATGTGGGTACCAGAGATTAGAATTCAGGTCTTCATGCTTGCAAAGCAAGCACTCTCAGCCACTGAGATGTCCCCCAACCCTTTAAATTTTCTGATCATGTAAGAGGACTGCAATTCTGTCCCCTGAAGTTGCAAGTTGAGTTGGGATGGACTGTCTAGTTTGCCTTTTGCATTTTAAAATCTCCTAATGGGAAAGAAGTATTTAATTAGAGTGGGAAGTGTTTAATTATTAATGAGGAGGTGTATCTGCCTCTGGGTTAGGGGGTCACAGTGACCACCAGTGTTTCCTTGGGGCGTGACAGCAGATGGAAGCAGAAAGAGTGACCTACAGGCTCCTGGAAGCAGACCCAGCAAAGGCCAGGCCGGGCTAACCAGCGAAGGCTACTGGCCTTCAAGAGGAAGGAAGCCAGAGCAACCTGGAGGCTGGGTGTATCTCATTAAGCACATCAGAGCCTGGCACAGTGGCCTAAATGCAGGCTGAGAACTGTGAGCATTGCCGAGGGCAGCCATGCCAAGCAGGAAGGTGTGACTGGAATATGCTTACCATAATAGAAGCAAACTTATCATCGAAGCTGCTCCCGGTCTAGAGAAAGGCTGAGCCGACAAACACAGAACATCGTACAAAAACAACAGACAGAAGGGACCTGGGAAATTGAAAAGTTGACCTTTCTTGGGGGAGGTGAGGAGTGAGCTAGTCATCTGTGGGGCCCCGGTGTGTGTTGGCCATGTACCTGAGAACACAGGGCTAAGAGTGAACAAGAGAAGATGGTGGAGGCTGAGAGCAGGAGACGGAAGTGCCTCCCACCAGGCTCCAGGTCCAGTCAAGAAAGCAGATTTGAGCCACACCTCTTCTCCTTGACATCCAGTCAATCTGATTGAACTTTCTAGACTCTGCTATGCTAATGGGGCTGCATTACAAAAGTTGATGGGGCGCAGGGGTGTTATGTCCTGTGACACACTCGTGTTACCGCCTTTGACTGCACCATTTCAACTGTGTTGACTTTCTCTACTGGTAACTACATTTCAGCTGATAGCTGCAGAGACTGGGGACCACACACATTTCCCTCGGAGCCTAGCACTTTCTTCACTGGGCAGAGCAGTCTTTGAAGACAAAGGCCCCAATACCAGTAGAAAAGTGAGTAGGATTGCCAGCCTCCCTCTGTCAGCCCAGCATGAGACCAGGGAAGCTATCATTGTCCTGCTTAAAAAAAAAAAAACCTCAGCATCTTCTCCCCTCCGCACCCCATGCACAGCCTACTCCACTGAAATTGCAGCACCTGGGGGTAGGGGTGCTGTTATTGTGTAACGGACAACGTAAATGAAGCAGGATGAGTTAAAAAGCCTCCCACAGGCCCCTAACCTGCTACCACATTCAGAGGTACCAGCTAAACCACTGGTTCTCAGCCTGTGGGTTGTGACCCCTTTGGGGGGCTCAAATGACCCTTTCGCAGTGTTTGAATATCAGATAACCTGCATATTAGATGTTTATGCTATGACTCATAACAGTAGCAAAATTATAGTTATGAAGTAGTAACGAAAATCATTTTATGGTTGGGGGTAGGGTGGGTCACCACAACTTAGGGAAGTATATTTAAAAAGCAGGTCCTACCAGCTCAGGTAACATTCTATCTGAGAACCTTGTTTGCTAGAAAAACAAAAAACAAAAAAATGGGTGAATATCATCATGGCAACCCAGAGAAGCCAAACACAGAAAGACACATGCCACATCTCACATGTGTGACCTACAGGGGACAAAGGGAAAGCAGAAGAGTGTTACTCAAAAAAAAAAGGAACAGAGGCAGGAGAATCTCTATGAGTTTGAGAGCAGCCTGGTCCATGTAGCAAGTTCTAGTCCAGCCAGGGCTATGTAGTGAAGTGCTGATTCAACAAATAAGATTCAGACTGTAACAGCAACAGCAGGTACTGAGGTGATGAGACCCCTCAGCTGTATGGTGTAAAGTCTCCCCTAGCACCCTCTCCCTTGCAGTGCCATTCATGTCCCTCCAGAGAGATACCTGTATTTTTTAATTAAATTCATCCCTTCCTCCAGTAATGTACTGAAATCTAGTGTATTGGCCAGGTGAAACTCTCCTTAGCTTGACTGAAGCTTCTGAGATCAAGATCCGAATGTATAGTTTATACCTTGCTGTTCTCAGAGGCCTGGAGTCCTCATCTAGCTCCAGAACCCCAGGTGGCCACTCACCACCCAGCATCTGCAGCCTCAGTCTCCTCCCATACTGCACCTGCCTCCAGGACTCATGGCCCTGGTACCACCCTCTGCTGGAATCACAGAGGCCAGCTTGGAAAGGGCCTGGAGAAGTGGCAAACACGTGAGGTCCAGGAATGGGAACAGGGTCCACATGGCCACCTTCCCCCACCTTGAATTCTAACAAAAAAAAAAGCCACTCTGATCATGCTGGTCTGGGTGGGTATGATTAGCGTCAAGTCTAAGCAGCGTCAAGCAGTGTTGGAAGCACTGCACAGGAGGAAAACTAGCCAGTGGTCACATCAGGAGACAGACACAGACTGAGCTGCCTGCAGATGTGGCTGAACAAATGGTCCAAGCCCCGCCCACCCCCAGGCTAGATCCTCTGCTCTACAAGATCAGAAAGAAATAGGAAAGGGACCGCTTAGAAACCCAGAGAAATCCACATGCCTCTACTGTGGACCACTTCCACTCCAAAGGATTATCCACCCTTCCTGATTAAATCTTTCTTCGTTTCTGGTAACATCCTAAAAAATCCAATTTATTAACTCATCTTAATTGCCACTCTGACAGCTGGCTGGGCAGGCTCCTTTTCATCTGAACCACACTTCCCACAGGATGACAAGCCTCCCCCAGTCCTCATGAAAACTGATGTGTCCATCAGCTCTCTCATCATTGAGACAGAAGGTCTGATGTAAACAACCCTGGGAGAAAAAGAAATGTGGGTCATGGTTTCCAGATTTCCACACTGGGAAAGAATGTGGAGAAGTCTCTCTCAGACCGAGGCCAGCAAGGGGCAGAGTGGGAGACAGCCATGCTAGTAGCCTCTCCTTTCGATCCTTGGATTCTATTTGGGCTCTCAGCCTATGCAATGGTGCTGCCTATATCCAGAGTATACCTCCCTCTCTTAGCTAATCCTCCCTAGAAATCCCCTCACAGATACATCCTTACCAATCTCCTAAGTGACGCTGAATCCCATCAAGCTGAAAATCGAAGTTAATCATGCCTACCCCATGACAACCTCACATCTACAACTTCTGGCTTCCTTCCATGCCTGTCTCCCACCCCAGAATACTCATGCCTATGACAGGATATAAAATTCATTTTGACCATCTCCAAGTATCCTAGTTAGCTTTCTGTTACAAAATGCCATGTCCAAAAGTTACTTGGGAAGGAAAGGGTTTAATCAGCTTACAGCTTGTCATCCTTCACAGAGGGAAGTTGAGGCAGAAACCTGGAAGCAGGAACTGAAGCAGAAACCATGAAGGCACTAGCTTGCTCTGAATGGCTTACTCAGTCTACTCTTTTATAGAACCCAGAACTACTAGCCCAGGTGTGGTACTGCGTACAATGAGCTGGACCCTCCCACATCCACTTTTAATGAAGAAAGTATCCCATAGGCCAAGCTGATGGAGGCATTATCTCAATCTAGGTTCCCTCATCCCAGATGACCCTGGCTGGCACTGAGTTGATAAAAAGTGAGTGTACTAAGAATCTCTCATAGTCTTAAAACTCTAACAGTGTATAAAACAATGGTTCTCAACCTGTGGGTCGTGACCCCTTGGGTGTCAAATGGCCTTTTCACAGGGGTCACCTAAGATTACTGGAAAACACAGATATTTACATGTCAACTCTTAGCAGTAGCAACATTACTATTGTAAAGTAGTAAAAATAATGTCATGGTTGGGGTCACTACAACATGAGAAACTGTATTAAATGGTCTTAGTATTATAAAGATTAAGAAGCACTGATTTAAATTGTCCAGATTTAAATCTCCTCTGAGATGCAAGGGAACTCTCAACAATGAGCCTATAAAAAAATCAGAAAACATGTTAAAGACCCTAAAAGATAACAGCAGAGAGGTAGCATCCCATTAATAGAAAGAAGTGGGGGTCAGACCAAGAAGGACTGGAAATCAGGAGGACCACCATTAAACCCTGCAGCCTCATGCCTGACTTCCACAGCAAGTTCCTGGGAGCCTGAGCAGACTCATCCCACAGTCTTGCTGTCGCTAGCCCACAGGGTCAGTATCTTAGGATAGCTGTGTTCATCACAGGTGGCTTTCCCCCATGGTGTTTAAAACTCCTGACATCACCAGGATCCTGATGTTTCCACGGCAAATTCCACTTCACCCTCAGAACTTCACAGTCTCCTTCTCAGGGGATGCCTGCAGGGATCCTGACCTTGCTACACCTACCCCATGCCACCCCCAAGCCCTAGACACACATGAGTCAGTAACAAGCAGAAAAATATCCATAATGTGTTCCCAGACATACAGCAGCCAAATGAGATAGGTTAAAGGTCCTATGAACATTCTCGACTTCTACATGCATGTGAGTGTTTTGCCCTGTGTGTATCTGTGCATGTGTAGTGCCATAGAGGCCATAAGATGGTATTGGATCCCCCAGAACTAGAATTACAGTTTGTGATTGTGAGCTGCCATGTGGGTTCTGGGAATTGAACCCGGGTCCTCTGCAAGAGTAGCCAGTGTTCTTAACCACTGAGGCATCTCTCCAGCCTCATCAACTCTTGCATTTATTTGATATGCATACACTGAAGATACAGGGCAACATTGTCTGAGATACAGTAAGTGCTACAGCCACTGAGTGAGCCTAAATAAAATGTGTCTCTGAGGGGATTTTGGCCAGTGACAGTTTTACCAGCTCAACACCTACAATCACTCACACAAGTGCTATGGGCTGGTCTTTAAGATGCTCCATATTAGTAATTAATGTTGTCAATACATTATCCTGGAAAGATTTGAAAAACAGACATGAATTATTTCTGCATTTCAAAGACCTTCTTCAAGATGTTTTATCGTGAATCAACATGCCATGCAGCCTTGGGCTCATCTGATGACTTTGTGGGTTTCCAAAGGCCTCAGGTCTTCACCATGAGGCCTCTCTACTGAGCTCTAGCACCCTGTGACATAGCAGCTGGATCCCAGGACCAATGACTGAGGGCATTAAGAAAGGAGCAAAGTCTTTTGTGTCCTCACCTCCACAGTCACTTCTTCATGTCATACTTGGCAGAAGTGGCTCACTCAGTCCTATCACAATACGGTATCCCTGGTGTCTCCAGGACATTCCCACCAAATCATGACACAATTCCAAAATTCCTAGGCACGATCTGCCTGTTATACTCAGCTCTTAGCACCTTGAAGCATTTAAGCTGGCTCCGCTTCTTTTGTACATTACATAATACTCAACTAAAATGGTGAAATATAAGGACTCAGTCATCAAAATCACCAGTTTCCATGTGGTAGCGATGTGTATACCCATTACATGGGCCTGTGCTACATACCCCCTGGGGGATGCTGGGTGAGTCACTTAACTGTTCTTGGCTTCACTCACAAAGGAAGATCCTGGCTACCTGGTTCAGTCAAGTTCTACACTAATGATTTTTCAGGATTTTATCTGAGATACACAACAAGAGCCAAAGGGGATGGGTGTATTCTCCAGTAAAATTACAAATAATCCCTTGGGACCAGTAACAGGGAAGGAGCAGAGGAGGGGGGTGGGGTAGGATGGAGAAAGGACAGGTAGGAAGGAGGGATGGGTGCTGGTTGGTACAAATGCATGCTTCAATGTGATCAATTTATGAGTAGTTTCTTCAGTTAACTTTTTATCTAGTCCTAGATCCCCTGAATAAACAGGATACTTCCTATCTCCTGTGTAGCGCACTCATTTGGTTAAGTGTCTCTTCTGAAAGCCGGACAAAACTGGACAGCTGAGCACTATACTGGAGTGGGGGAGACGCTTGCTGTATAATGAAGAAGACTGAGGTTTAGATCCATATAAATATTAGTGGGCCTGGCAACCTGCCTATAATTCTACCCCAGGAAGGCAGAGACCAAGATTGCCCAGACCAAGCTAGCTAGCCAGACTAAACATTTGAGAAGGGTTTGGTGGAGGGACCCTACCTCAAAGAATAATAACACAGAAGATCAACTGAGGGAGATTTCGATATCAACTTCAAGCTTACACACACACACACACACACACACACACACACACACACACACACACCTGAAAAAAGGGGGAAAGCACACTTGGCTTGTCAAACCATTGGGCAGACATGAACATGTAAGACACACCACAGAAAGGACTTGCCAATCCAGCCCACGGGGACTTCTGCTAACAGCCTCACACCTTACATTTGAGACGACTCTCTAAGAAGCAAAAACTGACAAGAAATCTTAATAACCTCTTCCTCTGTGCTCAGGACCTTAACTAGCCACCCAGCTATACAGCAGACTCATGGTACCCAGGGCCCTCCTGACGGGTCTCAGCTTAAGTTCCTGTTACCTAGAATTTCTATTGTAGACTCCTAGGCGACGCTGTCTGTCTGTCAAGTGAAGGAAGTTTCTTCCTGTTTGCACTCTGCTGAGAGTCCCTGCATAAGCGATGAGGTAGAAGCTGTTTTCCTTGTTCAGGCTCTGAGCAGCTTTCCCCACGCTGATGGGCTGACAGAAAAGAGAGGCGAGAAACCCACCTGTGATAAAGCGGGAGGGCATGTGGTAAAAGATAAAGGTCTGAACTCAAGGGCAACCAAAAGTCAGAGAAACATGTTATCTTTTTAAAAATAATAAATAAATAAAAGAGAAATTGGGAAACTGACATTTAGGTAAGGATGCCCTAAAAGAAAGTGTGCAGGAAGCAAAAACAGACAGCGTGCTTGATGCAGAGCTAGCCAGGCTCTACACTCCCCTGGATATTACTTGTCTTTCCCCTGTGCTTCCTCAGAGAAGTGTGCCGCTACAGCCCGTCAGGGTCTTTTCTCTGCACACTGACCACTGGAATGCAGCTGAAGAAGATGCCTGCTTCTGGTGGCTGGCCTTTGAAAACTGCCTACCAGCTCTTGGAGGGTTTCCATGGAAACAAGGCTGGCATAGCAACAGGCAAAGATTCTGCATGACACAAGCAAAGGACAGAAGCAGCCAGGGTCTCTTGGAGAAGCACTGCCTCGACTTGGATGTAGCCACTTGGATGTGGCTCAGAAACCTCATCCAAGCCTCATCAGACTGCGAAGCCACTGAGACAGAGCTATTTGTTATAGCAGCTAACGGTAATTACCCTAACTAACACAAAGAGCTGAGTAGGGGGAGGTCAGAGTGGTTAATCATCATCATCTCCTGGTGGAAGTTTAAGTGGTCCCAATATTCTCTCTGTTCACTGGCCTTCATCCTCAGACTTGGTTTTCCTGTGAATAATTAAGAATTTTTGTTGTAACAGCCTAACATCTGGGCTGGCGAGATGGCTCAGTGGGGAAAAGAGCTTGATGCCAAGCCTAATGACCTGAGTTCAATGCCCAAGACCCACATGGTAAAAGGAGAGAATTGACTTCTGCAAGGTGCCCTCTGGCATCCACATACTCACCACAGCATGTGCATGCCCACACATCTACTAACACAATAAATGAATGTTAAAAAAAATAATAACAATAAGACAAAATAAACTAACATCCACCAAAGCTGCCTAATAACAGAGTTCCATAGGGTGGCTAGATAGACTTTAAAAAAGGAGACTAGTTAAGGCCTGTAATTATAGGATATAGAACACAGGCTTTCTACAACCTCAGGGTAAATGTCCAAACCAACACCCCACAGTGAGGGAAGAAAACAATGTTGGTCAGATTTCTTGGGGTCTGGAGTAGTGGTTCAATTCCCATTTGAAATCCCCTTAGCTTCAGATGGGTGGACGACACATCTTTAACATCCATCAACAATGATACACACACAGCAAGGCCACCATTAAGCCCAATGAAGCTCTTAAGACAATCAAGAGGCTTTATGGCAGGCAGCAAATGAGCCCATTAGTCCTCTGTCACCAGGGACAGAATCTAACAAGCTCTCAGAACCCTGAAAATTGTTGTGTGTAGGAGGCAAAATAATGTTCATGGGCTGGGGAGCCTGGAGCAACCTCACAGTCTTTAGAGACTGACATGGTTTCTCGGAGGGCCACTCTGCAGTACACTGATAAGTCATGTTATTTCTAGCCCAGAAGTTTGTGCAGCTGCAGCCATGTCAGATTTCGGAAGACCAGACATCTTGCTCTGGTTAAAAAAAAAAAAAAAAATGTCAAAACAGGTTTAACAGTATTTCTCCCAGGTGACTCTAGGTCACATATCCAACAAACAGCTGGGTAAGGGTTTTGTTTCTGTTATTAAATATTTATTTTATTTATGTGTGTGTGCCTGTTTGCGTTTATATGCACCACATGTATGCAGGTTTCCTTGGAGACCAGAAGAGAGTGCCAGATTCCCCAGGGGCTGGAGTTACAGGCAGTTGTGAGCTGCCCAATGTGGGTGCTGAGAAACAAATCTGGGTCCTCTGAAAGAGCAGGAAGTGCTTTTAAAGGCTGATTCATCCATCTCTCCAGCCCCCAAGGTGAATGTTTACTTCTAGACATTGCAAACCCCATGACCTCACTGATGACCCACATGACATGGATGGATGCCATGCCAAAAATTTAACTCAAGATGCCCTTAGGGTAGGATGCTATATGGACACAATGTCAAAGTGGGCTCTAAGGAACAGGGTTCACACTTGACTTCACACTCAGCTCTCTCCACTGAGGAAACATTCAAAGTGTCTTTTGTCCAGGTTCTCAATATTAAAGTGTGTGTGTGTGTGTGTGTGTGTCTGTGTGTGTCTGTATCTGTGTCTGTGTGTCTGTATCTGTGTCTGTGTGTCTGTGTCTGTGTGTCTGTGTTTGTGTGTATCTGTGTCTGTGTGTGTGTCTGTCTGTCTGTGTATCTGTGCATGTTTGTGTGTGTATGTCTGTGTGTGTGTGTGTTTAAATTGTGTTTAAACTAGGCAGGAATGAATAACCTACAGATAAGTGATGTTCCTGCAGCCATTCTATAAATCCCTATAGCACAGCCTTACTCCACCTATATTATCAAGAGATACAGAGAGGAGGGGAGAGATTTTCTCATATTCTCCAGGGCAGAGTCAAGCATTCTATCACTGAGACACACCCCTGCCTCTGCTAGGCATTATTTTGTTTGTCTCCAAACAAGCTCTATGTTGAAGCCTTGGGGACAGTTTTCAGAAAGCATACAGCAAAATACTTCTGTGATGAAGACTTAGAAAGCTCTACTTCATCTAGGTCCTGGGTTTGCCATAAAAGGCAAAAGAGAGAAAATTATACCTGGGCTCATGAAGATCACAAAGAGCTAAGGGATGTTGTAGCAGCTGGTTATTGTCCAGTAAGCTAAAGTCGCTAACAATGGTCAGCAAAGAAAGCCGCTAACAAGAAACTGTCAGCTGAGGCTGTGAGAGGAGAAGCAGACGGTTCCAAGGGAAGGCAGAAAAAGAGAAAGACAGCCACACCTATCCGCTCTGCAAAAAGCAAACATGCAGATTAATAGAAGCCATGTGTGGAAACAAAATTCAGACCAGACTCGGCATGTCTGATTTCTGAGAAGGTGAAAATCATCTTTTTTGTCCTTCATAAAAAACTCAGGACATTGCCTGAGTCTATCCCTTGGCCTCAGTAAAAACTGCCTAGTAATCAAGGCTTGTAGCACAGGCCTGTGATCCTAGCTACTCTGGAGGCTGAAGTGGACTGATGGTTAAGTGCTGTCTGGGTGACAGGAAACTCAAGGCCAGTCTGGACAACTCCATGAAACGCTGTCTCAAAATAAAAGGAGAGCTGGGGATGTGGCTCAGTACCAGGGATCTTGCCTGGCATGCATGAGGTCCTGGGTTCCAACCCAATACTGAGAAAAAAATCTAAGATGAAAAGCCTCAGCATTTCATACATTAGGCTGACTCCCGTGACCAGTGCACCAGCATCCTGCATCAGTAAGGGGAATTGGTTTTCAACAGAGGCTCAGTGGTAATACAGTGAATTTGTTCACATTTCTGGAAGGTACACTCACATCATTTTTAAACAAAAGCTGAAAGCGCAGGTCTCAGAACCAACAGACACCAGAACCCTCAGGGAGTCTGCTCAAGCGTATGAGATGCCGGGATGCAGAAAGTCTGCCACGCTGCCTGGACCACGTTGTAACTATCTTCTCTATCTAGCAACTGACTGGCTAGTCATAGCCCCGCCCCTTGTCTCATGTAGAGCAGGTCCAGTGACTTAAGGTCCGGATCCTGATACCCATGCGGCAAGATAGAAAGCCCAGCACTGAGGGAAGCAAAAACTACTTGCTGGCATTGGAGTGTGGAAGTTGAAGAGCTTGCTTTTAGTGAAGTAAATATGGTGGGTGAGATAGATCAGTGTGTAAAGACACTGATCCACAAGCTTGGCAGCTGGAGTTCAACCCCAGACTCACATGGTGGAAGAAAAGACTCAGCTCACCCAAGTTATCTTCTGATTTCGACCTGTGCAACAGGACATGCATGCACACATACACACATGCATACACACACAGATGCACAAATAAGTAAATAGAAATAATAAATATTGAGCAAGATACCTCAGCAAGCCTGATGATCTTGGGACCGACTGATAGAAGCAGAGAAGTGACTCCATTTGCCCTCTGACCTCTACAATATGCACATACATATGAGCATGAACATAAGATTAAATCATTTTTAAGCTTAAAAAAAAAGACTCAAAAATGTCCAAATATCTCAAAACCTCAAAAGTTGATCACTAACTAAAGCTGAAAGAATATAAGAATTCAACACCAGGGGCTGGAGAGATGGCTCAACGGGTTAAGAGCACCGGCTGCTCTTCCAGAGGACCCAGGTTCGATTCCCAGCACCTACATGGCAGCTAACAACTGTCTGTAGTTCCAGTTCCAGGCAAACACCAAGGCAAATAAATAAATGAATAAAGTTTAAAAAAAAAAAAGAATTCAACACCAAAAATATGGTAATTTTGTTTTCAAGTGAGAAAACACAAAATTTTAGGTTCTTGGGGAATGGGCCACTAAAAGAATGTTCTTAAGGAAAAAAAATAAAGTGAAGGAATAGTTGGATTATGTTAACTTTAGGAATTTTCTCTCATAATAAAGGGAAGGTTGCATGGGACATTAAAAGTGTGTTCCACACTCCTCCATTGTTGGTGGAAGTGTAAGCTTGTTCAGCCACTCTGGAATGCAGTATGGAGGTTTCTCAAAAAATTGAGAATCAATCTCCCCAAGGACCCAGCAATACCACTTCTGGGTGTATACCCTAAAGATGCACAGTCGCACTCCAATGGCATTAGCTCAACTATGTTCATAGCAGCATTATTCATATTAGCAAGAACCTGGAAACAACCTAGATGTCCCTCAACTGAAGAATGGATTAACAAACTGTGGTATATCTATACAATGGAGTACTACTCAGCAGTAAGAAAAAATGATATCCTAAAATTTGCAGACAAATGGATGGATTTAGAGAATATCCTCCTGAGTGAGGTATCACAAACCCAGAAAGATAAGCAGGGGATGTACTCACTCATTAGTGGACTTTAAACAAACAAACAAACAAACAAACAAGAAAAAAGCAAAGCATGCCCAAGCTGCAAACCACAACCACTGAACAGCTTGGGATTGGAAACACCTTGGACTGACTCCTTGGATCCCACTCCCCCTAGATAAACACCTGACTCAGTCTTGATGTTGGGGGGAGAAAACTGGATTTGCCAGGAGTGGAGGCTGAACTAAGCAATATTGGGACAGTGGGACCTTGGGACCGCCTGCCTGGGAGGTGGGGGGGGGCGTTGGGGAGATATGGAGAAGAGAGAATGACCTGAAGTGGTGGGAGGGGGAAGGGACCTTGAATAAGGATATACAAGGATAGAAAATGTGACTTCTTTATTCATAATAATAAAAAAAGAAAAAAGAAGAAGAAAGTGTGTTCCATAAATCATTAATAATTGCATTACTCGCTCTCTGTGTGGTTCAGTTTTCTCACTGTGAGTTTTTAAAATTATGATAAGATCTCTGTTGACTTTAAATCTTTTTATGATCCATTCAGACACCTTCCGGTGAATGTAAAATATATTAACACCTTTTCTTAAAGGACAGATATGTATTTAGATTTGATTCAAAACCCCCATCAGAATTATTCAGCTGATAAATAGCAAATAATAGTGGTGATGATATGATGATCATCATCATATTCAGACATTGATGGCTACCTCAGTCTAACAGGGTTCACTTTAAGCCATAATCCCAATGATGCTCTCCTGGCCTGAAAGCACCCAGCATCTCCTATTAGCATGTGTCTCGTCTTCCATGCATGGGAGGCTGCATCCAGCAACTATACATTAGGCTGGAGAGAAAGAAAGATGAGGTTATGTGAAGGTCCACGCCCACCTTGCTCACCACTTGAGACTCAACAATGAAAACAAACCTCAGACTCTAGAGCTGTGTAAATGGAAAGGGTCAAGCTCAGAGCTGAGGTTTACACCACTCATATTCCCAGGAGATCCATCTCTTTGTTCTTCAGACTTGAGCCCTAAGGAAACTATGGTGACTCTTTGCAAAAGCCAACCTTGGAAACAGTTTAGAACCTTAGAAACAGTTTGGAGGGTTCCTCCAAAAGTGAAACATATGGCTGGGGGTGGGGGACCATGGCTTAGGAGTAGAAACCTGCCTAGCATCCCTTAGTGGAGGGCTGGTGTATGGCTCAGTGGTAGAGCACCTGCCTAGAATCCTCCAGTGAGGGGCTGGTGTATGGCTCAGTGGTAGAGCACCTGCCTAGAATCCTCCAGTGAGGGGCTGAGGAAATGTTTCAGCAGCAGAGCATTCGACTAGCATATGTAAGTAGTCCTGGGCTCCATCCTCAATCGATCTCTCTCTCTCTCTCTCTCTCTCTCTCTCTCTCTCTCACACACACACACACACACACACACACACACACACACACACAGCACAGACTCATATGACTCTGCACCTCTCTCAGGTATATCCACACATCATCCTCATCATCCTCTCACCCTATGGGGAAACATGAAAAGCAGGAACTCGGACACTTGACCATGAAGATGGATGGCAGTCCTGCCACCAAACATCTACTAAGCATCTTCTACAGGTAGCATGGGATGCAGACATACAATGGCCCGTAATTCAACACTCAGGAGGCAGAAGAAGGAGAATCAAAGCAATTTCAAGGCCAACCTGGTCTACAAAGCAAGGTCGTCCGGGACGGAGCATCTTCTGCTGTCTTAAAGTCAAGCACCAGGTACACAGAAGTCTCACTGGTTTGCCACAAAACATGATGAACTGAGCTACACAGGAAAAGGTTCACAGGGGTCTGGGGTGGGCACAACCTTGATATGGTCTCCCAGATAGACCCTCTACAATTCCAGGTAATGAGTCTGCAGTTACCCCCATTTTCATATCCAGAGCTTTTGCCCACCCTCCTCCATTACAAAGAAGCTCATCCAGGTATGATAGTGCACATCCATGATTCCAGCACTTATCCAGGATGCAGAAGCAATAGAATTCCAAGTTCTAGACCAACCTGAGCTACACAGTGAGACCTGGTCTCAGTCTTGTGCTCAAGGGACCTCTTTCCCTCGACTGGTCACCACACTTTGAGGTGTCTGTGATGTGGAGATGGTGACCTGGTTGTGGAGCAGCTTGTAAGTTGGCAGTAACTCCTGGACATGACCAGGATACTCACAGCAGGAAGGAAAGCTAAACAGAGGAGGAATCCAAACCCATCATTCAAGCCCCACTTTGGCGTTCCATCTGCCTTGACGACAGCTCCCTGGAAAGGACTATATTTCTTTTTCCTTGCCCCAATAATAACAGAGAACAAGGCGATTTCCACAGTGCTCTGAGATGCTTTCTGACAGCCTACATCTCCGCCCACATGATGGAGGCCACTTGTTCCCGGAGCTTCAAGCAGGCTAAGGCAAAATGTTAAAGGAAGGTGACAGGCGTCAGAATCAAAATGGAGTAGCTTATGTCACTCCAAGAGTCGAGAATGCTGGGAGTTTGTGAAGGAGGGAAATCTTGACATGCCTAAGAGGACTCTGTCAGGGACACGGGCTTGCTCTCAAGCCCCGGCCACTTGTCATGGCAAGCCCTTCTGCAAGCATATCTGTACAGCAGGGCATTCAAGTAAACTGAGGCAACATAACAGTGTTTTTGGTGTTAATGCATTCACACAGGCCATTGAAAGGGAATCTTTCACCTACTGTGACTTGACAGCAAGGCCAGTATTATGGCATGAAAAAGAGGGCAGCAGGAAAAATAGATGAAAGAGAAACCATTGTATCAGGCATGAAAAAACACTGTTGTAGTCTCAGCCCTCTGGAGACCACCCTGGGCTACATAATGAGAACCTGAAAAGGGGAACAAAGAGGTAGACAGATAGACAGACAAACAGATTTGTGAAATGGGTTGATAAGTGTCATGAATTGCAGGTTTACCAGATGTCCCTCCACAGGCTACATTGACCAAATAACCTAAAATGGTTTAAAAGCTTGTAGAGAAGCTAAGATATGCATTACTACAGGTAAGTTGGGCTGCTCTTCCCTCTGCCTACACAGATCTCCTCTAGACTTCATAGATCCATTCCTTGTCTTTATTCAGGTTCCCCTCATTGTCACATCTGCAGAGACGTCCTTGAGCCCACCCTCAAGCAGACCCCCATTACCTCAATTGCAGTGTGTTATAGTGTGTGTATGGAGTAGGGGTATTTCACATGGCACAGTATGCAAGTGAGAGTCAGGGAGCAACTTTCAGGAGCTAGCTCTTTCCTCTCACCTTGCTTTCAAGGCAGAGTCTCTCTTATTTCCACCATACTGCCCATATTAGCAAACTCGTGAGCTTTTGGACAGTTCCACTGTGTCTACCTCCCATTTTGACATATGCTACGATTACAAATGTCTGCCCACCATATCCAGCTTGTATATATGAGTTCCAGGGACTGAATTTGGGCCTTCAGTCTCACTTAGCACATAGCAAGCACTTCTACACAGTGAGCATATCACAGGCCCACTGTCCACCTATTCTACCAAAATATAAACACCTAAGCTAGGCATGGTGGCACATGCCCTTAATCCCAGCCCTTGGTGAGCTGAGGCAGGAGGAGCTCTCTTGTGAGTTCCAAGCCAGCCAGGGGCCAAGGCTACAGTGTAAGGCCCTATCTCAAAAAAAAAAGCCTATCCATCAAGAGCCCTGTCTAAACTTGTTATGTTCCCAGGACTGAGAATTATTTGACATTTGAATAAGAGAATGAACAAGGAGACTTTACAAGAAAAACTGTGGCCCAGAAATGTTCAGTAACACAGTGAATGATTCCTAGATCCCTAGTAGCAAATCTAGGACTGGCCCTCAGATGTGAATAGCATCAGCCTGTGAGAAACAGTGAGGAGGAGTTGGAGAAGATGCTGGAAATAAACAGAATACACCTGATTGAGAGACAGAAGACAGCTGGAGAGATGGCTCAGCAATTAGAGCACTGGCTGCTCTTTCAGAGGACCAGGATCAATTCCCAGCACCCACATGGCAGCTCACAACTGTCCGAAGCTCGAATCCAGGGTGTCTGTCATCCTCACATAGACATACATTCAGGCAAGACACCAAAGAACATGAAATAAAAATAAACATTTTTTAATTAGCAAAGACTTTCCCACAATCAGGTTGAGAAGCTCAGGAAGAACTGTCCATCCCAAAATTCTTCCCAATGAAGACTACATATCCAATAGATGATCGGGAAAATAATTTCACCAAAGGGCCCAGCTGATCATGGCCAATAAAAACAAGCAGGGCTTCAATCATGAGGCATCCATGGAAAACGTGCCCTCTTTCCCCATCGCAAAACTGCTGTGATTGAACCCAGGTGTGTCTATGTTGCACAGTAAAATAAATACTAGCCCGTTGACCTAAAGGCTAATTGCTAAATGGAATGTGGACTAACCCCCTCACAGGCTGATGTGGAAGTCCATTCCAGAATGCATGTTCTGGTGCAGTTAGTGATGGTAACTTCTGGCCACTTTGACCCAGTGTTCCTTAGGGAAGGAGGTAGCACTTCAGTGGTGATCACTCCCTGTTCAGCATCAGATCCTAGGAAGCTATTAGTAATACAAGGGTAACACAGGCTCTGACCTGAGATGCCTACAAGGCCATATAAGGACTTTTACCAAGAAGCACAGAGTCAGTCAGCCACTGTGGCGGTATCACCATCTACAGCGTTTGAGGGCCTGAAGAGGTCAAGTATGTAATGTGCTTGAGCACACAGAAAAGCAGCTGTGATTCCTTTCTGGCAAAAATCTAAAGAAAAAGGAGCCTAGCCTTATTCAGCACACACATGGCGTTGTTCCAAATGGAGTCAGTCCTGGGCTCCTTGATGTTCTTCCTCAGGAGCATGACCCTGCTAAAAGTCAGCTGGCTCCAGTTATCAATCAGCTTTGAGAAGTCTTTCAAGTGGCTGGATGTGAGAGAGAATGATCCTAGGTCCAGAAGGAATAAGATGCCTCACTCTGAAATGCATGTTTTTCTAAGTCTGGTCCTCCCAACATCAGAGACAGACACAGGATTCCATAGCTTCCTGGGGTTCTGAGGCTGCTGATGAGGAACTTGATTTTTCTCATTATTTTCCCTACAAAGGCATAGTCATGGTTTTCCAAAGACACCAGCCCAGGCAATTGCAATCCTAAATCGAGAAAAGCGCAACAGAAATTGATTTTATAAGCCAAAGCTTTGAGAAGTCACCAACATAAAGAAGAAGAAAGATCTATAAGTGACCAGCAGAATGATACTTGACCTCTAAAAGGCACATGACTCCCAAACATGCACATTGTCATCTTCCCAAAGCAAGAGGCCACAGCCTTGACTCAGACCACAAAAACATTTCTGGCCCCCGGGTCAACACTCAGGCCAGCTAATGGAAAGGCAGGGAGTCTCAAGAAGACTGGTATACTTCTCCCTAGGGGCATAAAGTTCACCATTTAGACATGAAGGTGACTATTGAAGACAGATCATGATACTCTAAAGACCAAGGCTAAAGATTTTAATTTGAGAGCTGTAAAGTTAAGAAAGTTTACTGCTCAAGTGTCCTCTATAATGCCAGTTTAGTGGTCATAAATTCCTTTACTCTATCTTTTTTTTTTTTTTTTAAAGATTTATTTATTTATTATGCATACAGTTTTACAGAAGAGGGCACCAGACCTCATCATAGATGGTTGTGAGCCACCATGTGGTTTTGCTGGGAATTGAACTCAGGTCCTCTGGAAGAACAGTCAGTGCTCTTAACCTCTGAGCCATCTCTCCAGCCCCCCCTTTACTCTATCTTTATGATGAAAAGTTTTTATTTCACCTTTCATTTCTTAATAGATAGTTTTGTTGGGTATAACAGTATTGGTTCACAGTTGTGGTTTTGGTTGTTGTTTTGTGTTGTTTTGTTTTGTTTTAATGACTTGGATCTTTCAGAGGACCTAAGTTTGGTTCCCAGCATCCATACTGAGCAGCTCACACCTACCTCTAAGTCTAGCTCCAGAGGCCTCTGACACGCTCTTTTGGCTTCCATGAGCAATTACATTCACAAACCCACAGAAAGACAGATAGACACATACACACACACACACACACACACACACTCACACAATATACCACAGGCACATAAATTTTTAAATTAAAAATAAGTATTTTAAAATAAGAAGAGGGAGAGAGAGAAAATTCTAGTGTCAATGGGATTCCAAACACCAAGCCCAGCTCCTCAGTCTGACATTTGGTTGTCAGCCATGGAGCGTTCTAAACAGTTCACACTGTATAAATCTCACTATAAGTTTTCTGAGCACCACCTCAGGTTTGCAACTTACTTTGATGTCTCTGTGACCTCCCACACCTTCCTAGTTTATTAAGTGGTATTCTTCTGAATCACTGTAGTTTGACTATAAAATGCCCCTCCACACAGCTCAAGTGTTTGAACACTCAGTGCCCAGGATATGATGATGTTTAGGGGGGTTGTTGAACCTTTAAGAGGTGGAAGACCCTTGCTGAAGAAAGTGAGTCACTGGAGGCAAACTTTGAGCTTTTATGGTTCAGCATCACTTCCTGTCCACTCTTTATTTCCTAAGTGACTGTCATGTGACCACATAGCCTCCTACTTCTGCCTCCATGGCGTCCCCATCATAATTGACTCTGCCCCTCTGGAATCACCACCCAAAAGAAACCCTTTCTCTCTTAAGTTATTTTATCACAATGACAGGAGAAATAACTGAGAGACAGAAACAATTTGTGTGGAGGGATAATCTGTCAGAATCACTTTCTAGGACAAAAATAGTCTTTTTCTATCCAGCCCAGTGTCCCACAACCCAGGGCATGCCACAAAGCTGCTTCAATGAAGAAAAGTATCCTGGTCCTAAACCTGTGGAACAGGATCTGAAATAAAACTATTTTGAGAGAGGAGGGCAATGTTATAATAACTTACTTACCGAGTAAAGAAATAAATTATGATCTGTTTAAGAATCAAGATGGCAATCTGGAGAGATGGTTTAGTGGGTAGAAAGCACTTGCTGTACAAATATGAGGACCCAAGTTCAAATCCCCAGCATCCCTGTAAGAAGCCGAGTGTGGCTGTACATGGGCCTATAACCCCAGAGATATCAGGAAGGTTTGCAGAGGCCTTGTTGGATGTGAGCCAGTAACAGTTTCAGAGAGAGGCCTTATCTCAAGGAACAAAGCAGGGAGGAACACAGAAGGACTCCCAGTGTCGTCCTCCAGCAAGAGAGGGCTTAGTTCTTTCTCAAACACAGACATTTATTCATCTGTCTTCTCTTGAAACATCAGCAGAAGGCAAGCAGCCCCAAGTCCATGTCCCTCTATAGTAGCTGTGGGCTGATCTGAGTGCATCCCTGGCTGGACAGGAAAAGACTATATCATAATGGGCCACCATGGCTCATGTTGTTCACTTTCTGTCTTCTTGCTATCAGCTTACCTACATACAGCAAGTGCAGGAGTGTTTGATCCTGACAGAGAGGCCTCTTCCTCCATCAGACTCTCAGGTTTTAAATCTGGCTGAGTTTGGAAAAAAAACACAGCCCATTTGCAGGAAGCTGGGGAGCCTCAGGCTTCCAGTCATGGATGTGGATGGTACTGCCCCAGTGAAGGACTCTGGCCCAACATTGTCATTACCTCTCAACAAGATCACCTTCCTGGATACCTTTATTATTCAAATCTGTCAGGCAGTTCTTTGCCATAAGCAATCTCATAACTCAGAGTATTCCACTGGAGGGGGAGAGACACACCCCTTTTTGCTTTGTTAATGAAAAATGCAGGAGATAGATAAAAATAACTCTCTGAGAGGAACAGAATGTTAAGGAGTTTCTGAAACTTTCAGAATGAAAATGACAAGCAGCAAGCTTCCTTGTCTTCAGGGGGAGGAATTAAAAGAGTATAAAAAACAGCCACCACCATTCAACTGTGAGAATTTCCCGGCACCACCCTGTGGGTGACCAGCTTGATAGTAGCCCCAACAGAAATGGTTCCTCTCCAATCCAATGCCAGCATTACATATGGACACTGGACTTGGTGGTCTCTGGATGGCTCAGCTGTACCCTTTCCATAAGGGCCCAGACTCCTAGCCAAGAGCTCTGGGAAGGTCAGGGACAGTCAAGTGGTTAAGCAGCACCATTTAGGGTGAAGCAGATGATGGATGTGACTTAACAATGAAAAGGAAGACATGGCCTCATGAAGCCTTGGAAAAATAGGTGTTAGGGATGGGGCTGAAGAGATGACTTTAGTGGGAGTAGAGGGCCTGGGGAACTGAGTTTGGATCTGAGTACACACATAAAACGGTAAGTGTGGCTGTGGCTATACACATCTAACCATAAGGCTATGGTGCTTAGAGATGAGGATCTCACTAGGATGCGATTGCTGGCCACCAGCTTTGCTCCAGGCTCAGGAAGAGACTGTCTCAAAGAGAAGGGAAAATGAGAGAGCCATGTCCTTCTATGCTCTGTGCAACACGCACACACACACACACACACACACACACACACACACACACACGTCTTAAGTCACCAAGACAAGACACAGGGATGAAAAGATGGGGTAACAGTGGTAGCCACAGTGTCTACAGTGCCACCATTCAAGGACAGCTTGAGAACCTCCATCTGTCATCTCCCCCTCTGCAGTGTCCCTCACATAGACTTTAACTTAGTTCTCATGATCCCAGCCACAGATGTCCCTTGACTCAGATCTCCTTATTCCACTGGTCAAATCTCACTGAAGAAGCCTCATGCAGCAGACCTCTGTCTCCAGGTCTTCACATTATCATCTAGGACCTTCATGACTCATGCTCTGTGGAGCACCAGCCCTGCTCAGGCCCAGCAACTTGGTCTCATCGTCACACCTCAGCTCCTGATATTCTTATCAGATCTTCCTAGATATGTGATTCTCTGCACCATCAAGCCCTTGACCCCCCAGAAGCTCTTCTTCCTGCTTGCCATTAGAGATCACTGCCAAGTTCTTCCTTTCCCAGCCTCTGGGGAATGTGGGAGCAGGCCACCTTTTCTAAGTTGTACATTCTCAGAGCATCGTAACTGCATTTCATATCCTCCCGAAGCCCCACAGTGATCCCTCCTAGCTGCTCACACTCTGGATGAGCTAAACGGTGCCCAGATACAAGAGCTGCTGAGACCAACAGAGAGTGAAGACCAGACTAACGAGCCATGTGATCCCATGCACCCACCAGAACCTCAGTGTCAGATAGATTAGCAGTGTGAGTTGGGAAGAAAGCCTGAGCCAGGCACAACGGAAGAGGAGAATAACGATGATGGGAATCTAGAGTCCCTAATAATAGGAAGGGAGAGATAGACACTCCCAACCATCAGCTCCTGCCACACACACCCCATCCCTATCCATGTTTTGTCATCAGAAGGAGTGGATTACAAACCCCTGTGACCACAGAATGCATGCTCTTTGGAAGGGCAAGCAGCCCTAAGGCCCAGGACTGAAAACCAGTAACTGCTACAAGCTGGGGTTGAAGCCCCATCCCCAGATGCATTTGGGTGTCCCCAGGGTGGGAGAAAGACAGACACAAAGGAGATGCAATAGTGACTTCAGATGGGAGCTGCCTTCTAAAAGAGATTGCAGATTTTTAATAAAAGCCAGAAAACAGGTAACTGCTACCAAAACAGTGAATGAAATCTACAAAATTCAAAGGCAAGGTTGAAAGCACACAAGCTCAGCTTTTTAATTATTTGTAAGTGTATCATGTGTGTGTGTGTGTGTGTGCATATGAGTGCAGTACCCGCAGAGGCCAGAACAGGGCATCAGATCCACTGAGCAGGAGTTAGAGGTGATCATGAGTTGCCATGGGTGCTGAGAACTGAACTTAGGTCCTCTGCAAGAGCTGCCAACGAACTTTCTAATGCTCCTACCATGTGTCAGCCTTGGGGAGACCCAAAAGCAAATGCTCCGCCCTCTACCTTCAGGGAGCCCGGAGTGAACTCAGGGCAAACTGAGAATAAGTAGGATACTCAGAACCCATGGGAGGATATGCATGAGGCAGGATCCAGAGACTTATGTGTAGAATGTGAACAAGGAAGTTAAAAAACATAAAGTCTTTATCTCCATCTTCCCTGCAGGGCTGAAATCTCTTCCTACCATGGTAAAGCCCCATATATGCGGGAAGGCAAGGTTAGCCCTTCAGATACCAGCTCCAGAGGTGAGGTCCCTGACACCAGCATTCTCTGCAGCCCATTTGCTTGGTTTCCAGGTTCTTCATGCAGCAGGAGACATGTTTGCAATGCTCCCTAGGACCAGGTTAAGGAGTATCAGAAAAGTGCACCGTTAGGAGCACACAGCTGGGGGTGGGGCGCAAAGATTTAACTGAACAGGTCTGAAGAATCACCCTGGCTGCTTTTCTGGAGATAGAGGCCTCCTTTAAAAGCCAAAAGCACATTTGGCTCCTTTCCACCCTGCAGAGGTCAAATGGGTGCAAATCTAATGCTCAGGATTGCTTTAAAAGTAAACGTTGACTCATCCGGATGACACAGAGAGCAAGTTCATTGACTGCCAAGCCTAATAGCCTGAGTTCAATCCCAGGCACCATGAGGTAGAAAAGGGTCAATGGACTCCCTCAGGTTTTCACATGTGCTCTAATGCTCATGCATGAAAGCGCATGTGTGTGCACAGATGCATGCATGCATGCATACACACGCACTCATCTTACACAGAGAGGAATTTCAATTGAAAAAGTAAAGTAGGAGAGGCATGTGAGCTCCCATCCCTAGCTGAGGAGTTGTTGATGGCTACCAGAGGAAGAAAAGTTGGTGCTCTTCTGAGATGTGGTCCCTGGCTGGTTGATCATGCTTGAACAGATGGTTCCACATTCACGTTTATATGGGCAGCACTAAATAGATTCAGTAGGTTATTTTTTTAAAGGGGAGGAAACATGAAATTTAGAGAGAGATTCAGGATGTGGGGAGAGCATCCAGGAAAAATTAAATTATTTGCAAATAAACAAAATATTGTATAAAAAGTAAATTTATTCCTTGTATGCATATTACTAGTTCCAATGTGGTTTCTGGCCACTCTTAAGGAGCCACAGACTGTACTTCATGGGCTGAATATAGCCCATGTTCTTGTTACTGAATCAAAATCTCTCTCTTCTCTCTCTCCCTCTCTCCCCTCCCCAGTCCCATGTAGGACTGGTCTAAAACTTGATATGTAAGTAAGAATAACCTTGAACTCCTGACCTGCCTGCCTCCACCTCCTGAATGCTGAAATTACAGGTGTGCACCACTATGCCTTTTTTTGTGTGGTGCTGGGGATGAAGCCCAGGGCTTCATACATGTGGAGCACACACTCTCCCAACTGAATCACCTGTGACTGATGACCCACATGCAGCCAGACTCATACACATACCCATTGCCATGCAACTGAAGCTCTGTGTGAAGTGAGAGATGGCTGCCAAAGCTATATGATCACCTGGCCTTCCTTAGAAAATCCTGTTGACCCCTGCTTAGTAGTCAGAAGTTTCTCTTTGCCACCTGGGCAGTCCCACAGCCATTTAGTTCCAGTCACACAAAGGCTTATATTGATTATAAACTCTTTGGCCTATGGCTCAGGCTTATTACTTGCTAACTCTTAAACGAACTCACGACTCTTACCCATGTTTAGTCACATGGCGTGGTACCTTTTGCTCAGTTTAGCGTTCTCACCTTGCTTCCTGTTTGTCTTCTGGTGGCTGCTCTGTTCTTCCTTTTCCCAGAATTCTCCTTATCTGGTCACCCTGTCTATACTTCCTGTCTGCCTAGCTTTTGGCCAACCAGCATTTTGTTAAACCAATATTTACAATGACAAATATTTACAGAGAACAAGAGCATCGTCCCACAGCACTGCTCCACTCAGAGTCTCACTTCTCCAATACTAATTACCTTGTGGGGGGAGTTCTAGAAAGTTCCCAAGTGCTGATGAACACTCTAATACAGAAGAAACACAAGCAACAGCTGCTTACAACTCACTAGCCAGAAACACAGGATCTAGAGCTGTGGCAACTTAAAAGTGAATTTACCAGAGCAACTATGCACTTCCAGATTTCTCTGGCACCCTTGGTATTATGTTTTGTTTTGTATATTAAGCACAGGTGCAAGTCTATATGTGTTCATGTGTAGAAGTGTATGTACTTGAGAGTATGTATGTAGTATATGTATGTGTGTGTGATGTGTGTTATATGGTAGCTGTGTATTGTTGCATGATATGTGTACATATGTGTAATGTGTATACTTTATGTGTATGTATGGTGTGTGTGTGTATGTTATATGGTAGATAGGTAGTGGAGGTGTGATGTGTATATGTGTGTGTTGTGTATGTGTGTGGTATATATGTGTGCATGGTGTGTGTGTTATGTGGTGGGTGTGTAGTGGGGTATATATGGTGTGTGTATATACATATGTGGTGTGTGGGTGTGTCTGTGTGTGTGCACATTCATGTGGAAGCCACAAGTCACCTTCAGCTGTTGTCCACATGTTTCTGAGATGGGGTCTCTTACTGCCCTGAATCACCAAGTAGAGTAGACTGCCCAGCAAGCTGCAGGGGTCCATCTATCTGTCTGTCACATCACTAAAATTACATGCAAGCATCACCCCCCCAAGTTTTTTTCGTTTAGGTTTTGTTGTTTTGGTTTGTATTTTTAGGCTTTGGGCACTGAACTTAGGACCTCATTCACTTACTGAGAAGTCTCTCCAGCATCATACCCTTTGCTTTTAAAAATCCCAGGACCCTTGAAGATCATCTGTTCCACAAAACTCATGTGTGAAAGGCATGATCTGGTCCAGTAAACCTACTCAGGAAACTGGAAAAGTAAAGAACGAGCATGCTTGGTTTGCACACGAACCCCTCCCCCGACACATACACAAAGATAAACCACCCCATACTCCCTGCTTTAATGAAATTATTATCTTATGCAAAGCCCAGTGTTACTCTAGCTGGCAAATCTCTCTCTGCCCTTCAGGAAACCCTCTCCTCCTCCCACCCCACCCACCTCCACTCCCTGTGCCTTCCTGGACTGAACAGAATTACAAACCCGATTTCCTTAGTCACTGAGCCCAAGCTGTGATTCCCACAAATGCCCCCAAGTGTCAGGCTTTCCTGTCAGCCTGCGTTCCCAAGGTGTCCATGTTACTCCTGTGTTTTTTTTTGGTCCTCAGCTCCCAGGCCCTCCCTCGGCATTCTCTCCGATCCCTGCTTTATTCTCTCGTCTCCACCTCTTGGACTGCCACCCTCCCACTTCATTGTGCCCGCTGTTCAAATGCACAGAGGCTGTCCCCACTCAGACCCCCCACCTCCCAATTAGGAATCACTCCAGAAATTCCCTATTGCCTTTTTATTAAACTCAAAGTACTTATTTCTTTTAATATGTAAGGAGCTTTCTGTTCAGACTGCTCGGGGGCTCGGATGGTGAGGTGTAGTCTCAGTTTTTAATGAGTGCAATTCAGCATCGAATCATTTCAACCTCTGCACTGAAAGGTCCCTTGTTAGCTTCACAGAGGGGAGGAAAATTGTCAGCGCATGGCATTTAAGACCTCACTTCTGAACCCAGAGCTGTTTCATAGTTTCGATCCTGATTGGAAACAAGTACCCAGTGAGGCATCTTATAGGCTCCTTAAGGAAAATGGAAACAAAGGACCCGGATGCCCTCAGCTTCTCCCACACAGGGCCGAAATAGTCTCCTTTTCTTCTTCTGTGTCATGTTTATAGACAAAAGTGTTGTTATCACAACAGCCTATATAAAAGATCTTCAAATAGCACCCTGGCCCCAGATCTCCTATGACAATTAATTACAATACTGAGGGACTGCTCACTCTTGGCAGCTTGGCTGGCAGTGGAATGATAGAAATAATCAGAAGCATTCCAGGTGCATTTGCACACCAGCACGTGCATGCATGCAAACAAACACACATAAATGCACATGCATATGCACACACACACACATCTGGATTAGGTGAGCACCCCCTTTATCATCTCTCTATGTAACTGCTGGCACGTGTAGACTCCCAATAGGGAAATGAGCTGACAGGAATTCAATGTCTGTCAGTATTCACGTTTTACACTTACCATTCTATTCTAAATGCCAAATTTTTAAAAAGAAAAAAAAAAGACAGGCTGCCATGGTTTTTAATGGCAACTTGGCATTCATAACGGGGCATCAGTCTACATAGGTGGGTCTGAGCCAGAGTCCCCCATCTCTGTTAAACAAGCTCTACTTGAAAGCTCCATTCAGCTCTCCAGGGCCATGTGCACAAGCAAAACAATACTATATTGAACACAGACAAGAGCCGTCTTCTGTTGAGCCTGGCCCTGTTCCTGGGGAAGAACATGAGGGTAACCTGCCCAAACAGTGATTAACAAGGCAGGGACAACCCAAAGGGCACTGTGATTGGCCATGGCATGGTGACAAGCAGTCAGCACACACCATCCTAAGAATCCCTGCAACCTCTGGGCTTTGGTGACAGACACCTGCCCCCACAAAAGGGCAGCCTTTAATAAACTAATGTGTACAGAGACTCCCCGGGGGTAGAAAGTGAATGAAGAATGTAAAACGTGAGGTTCTGGGGTGGGAGAGATGGTTTGGTGACTAAGAGTGCTTGTTCGCCACGTGTGAGGACTTGAATTTGAATCTCTAGTAGCCATAAAAAGCCAGACATGGAGCAGGTGGACCCTAAGAGCTCACTCACCATTGATAGATTCAAAGTCATGAGGCAGAGTGATGGAGAAGGATGCTCCCTAGGTCGTTCTGCCATCCAAGGACATGTGCATAAGCTAAGGAGTCCACACAGAATATGAAGTCCCCTTCAAACACACATGGTCACAGAGGTCTGATGCTTCACAAAGCTTCTCTTACCTGCCATCTTGGAAACAAAGGAGCAAAACTATGCTCTGCCTTGTGATTTTTGATGTTTGATTTTATTTCATCTTGAGGATCTTACGCAACACTGAACATGATCCTGAAGATCAAACAGACCTCAAACAACAGTTTCAGGAAAGCATGTAGGTTGCAGGTAGCCTTAAGACACAGTAGAAGAATGCCCTCACCTTGAAGATGATGTTACCAAGGCTTAAAAAGATAGGCACATGGCAGGCTGTTGACAACCGTGAGCCCAGGCTATCTCCCCAGAACAGTGCCTATGATAACTGATGCTATCACCATTGGAAGAGGGAAGAAAAGAACAGAAGAGAAAAACAAATGATCAGAAGATGCCACTTCCTTCCAGAAACCTACAAAACAATTCCCCAAATGCTCTTGCTTAAAATTCATAACATCAGTGTTAATCCCTCAGACATCCATACACTGATGCCTCATTAACTGCTCATATTCCATCCAAGCTAATAACACCCTTCAAAGTATCAGCTGACCCAATGCTCTGTTCCCTCAACTGTGAGCCAAAATGAATCCTTCCTCTCTTTAGACATTTCAGTCAAGAATTCTGCAGAGTCAAAAAAAAAAGTAACTGCATGCCATACAGATGTGCACATATTCATGCATACTCACACTTGAATATGCATAAATACATGCATGCACACCCACATACATTCATACACACAGGTATATCTATAGGTGCATGCACAATATAGGCACCCATATATACATGCATACATACACACATACACACCCATATATGCATGCACAGTCGCACAAATGTGCACACACACATGCACACTTATATACCTAAATGATTCTGTGTTGTTCCAAGTCAACAGTTAAGACTAAGCATCATAATGCCAGGCATGTCTTTGCATCTCTGTTAAAGATGGGAGGCTGGGGAAAAGGTTCTGTCAGTAAAGCACTGCCACTCAACCATGGAAAGCTGAGTCTGATCACCAACCATGGCACAAAAGTGCCAGGCACAGTGATGTACATCTGTAACCCCAGCACCACAGGAAAGGAAAGCAGGCAGAACTCTGAGACTTCCTGGCCAATCAGTCTTGTGTGACCAGTAAGATACAACAAAAGACCCTGCCACAAAAAAAAAAAAAAATAAGTGGGTAGTCAACTGAGGAAGTCACACCCAACATTGACCCCAGCCTCCACAGGCACAAAAACATACTCATGCATACACATAGGAACACATACACAAGCACATGCATGTGTGTGCACGGATGTGCGAGAGAGAGAGAGAGAGAGAGAGAGAGAGAGAGAGAGAGAGAGAGAGAGAGAGACACACACACACACACACGCATACACACAAATCCAGTGTAAAGGGATGAGGATGAGGCCATGGTACCTGAGTGCAAGCATGAGAAAGAGCTCCTGGGCCAAAGGTGAGAAAGTCATCAAGGTGTCATAACATTCTCCCCCAGCCTAGTCAGGTGACTCAATCTATCAAAATTCGTCAACATGCACATTCACAGTGGATCTGTCTTATTGTATCAAAATTACACCTCAAAATTTTTCATTTTTTGAAAAACGCAATCACAGAAGAAAAATTACCTCAAGAGGGTAAAAGAGTTGGATCGACAGTAACTGTTCATCAGAAACAGTATAAGCCAGAAGACAGCATAATGATATAGTCACAGTGTTGAAAGAAAATAACTGCCAGCTTAGATTTCTTTAAACAAGAGAGATACTTTTCCAGGATAAAAAAAAAAAAAGAAAGAAAGAAGGGCATTTTCAGACAAACAAAAACTGATACAATTTACATGTGGCAAACACCGTTAAACAAAGCAGGGGAGGCATAGAACAAAGCCAGACAGAAGCATGTTGGAGGTTGGAAGAGAATGAGTGATAGAAAGGATTATGTGTGCTGATGTGGAAATTATTAGCAAAATCTTATAGTCTTATATCTATTTCCCTTAAGCGTATATGTGTGCCTGTGTATGTATGTGTGCCACATGAGTGCAGTGTCTACTGAGGCCAAGAGAGGGCAGCAGAACCCCTGGAACTAGAGGTACAGGCAGCTGTGAGTCACCAAGTGAGTGCTGGAGATTGAACCCAGTTTCTGCCAAGAGCAGCCTGTGTTCTAACCATTGAGCCACCTCCCCAGCCCCAACACTGATGACTTCCGTCAGTTTCTTTTGGGGTACTACTGACATGGCAGACATATATATCTGTAATCTGTCTCTAAAACTAGATGCCTGACTCATCTTTAGCTTGACCTTCGACACAAATGTCTGCTAAAAAGACTTGTGTCAAGAGCGATGCTATGGGACCCTACTGTCACATACCAAGCCTCGTGATAAAAATGTGACACTTAATGCAAATGAATGTCTGTCCCCAGGCTTCCTAATCCTGTATATTCCTTATACTCTGGAATAAAATTGAGCTGATTCACTCATATCTGTCTCTCGGAAGGCTGTCTCTGTTAAAGCTCATGGGCTACATACAAAGTTATCTGTTACTCCTTCTGCCCATTTCTCATTTTGGACTGATGGCCAACAGGGAAAGAGGACTCCCACATATTCACATGCATGCTTGCACACACACAAAAGGCTCGAGGCCATGAGTTCCAAGACAGCCAGGGTGGTCGCACAGAGAAACCCCATCTTGGATAAGGAGATTTTCTTGGGGAACATCCCGAAGCATGCATATGCTACCTAACTCCACCCTCCAAAGCAAAGGGAAGAACTGAGAATGAATAAAGAACATCCCTTCTTTAATCCATGACCACCCCACATAGGCACAGTGCTCCCCAGCTACAGTGAAGGCATGCTGAACAAATTCCCACAGATGCTGGGAAATTCACCTTCATCCTGTCTGCCCTTCTCAATCCAGCTCAACTTCACAGTACCTGCTGCTTCCTACTTTCCTGCCACCCGAGAAAACAAATATAATAAAGTCTACTATTGTTAACAGATTTTTAAAGGGGAAGGGGGGGATCAGCACATTTTTCTTGCGATTTCAATGGGTTATTTAGCAATAGTGGCAGCTGTTGACAATTTTTTTTAAATGTAAGTACCGCCAGCTGCCAAGTCTGTTTTGGTTATAAATGTTTAATTATAATGCTTCCATCTGAGCTGAAGGTAAACCCGCTTTCTGTCCGAAAAGTGTTAGCAAGATCACAGACCAAAAACCACTCCCATTGTGATGAGTGTCCCATGCTCCCTAATGTGATCTGAAGTTGCTTCCCCCAAATCCAAGAGTTCTCAAGGGAAGGAACAGGTGTGCTGGTTAGTTTTATGTCGGCTTGACCCAAAATTAAGTCATCTGAGAGGAGAGAACCTCAAATTGTGAAGGGGCCTCCATAAGATCTGGCTGAAGGCAAGTGTGTGGGCATTCCCTTAATTAGTGATTGATGGGAGGGCCCAGCACACTGTGGATGGTGCCCACCTCTGGGCTGGTTGTCAAGCAGGCTGAGCAAGCTACTGGAGCAAGACTGTAAGCAGCATCCCTCCATGGCCTCTGCATCAGCTTCTGCCTCTGAGTTCCCACCTGCTCTGGGCTCCAGCCTTGTTTTTCCTCAGTAGACTGTGATTCAGGATATGTAAGCAAAATAAACCGTGTCCCTTCAGGTTGTTTTGGTCATGGTGCTTCATTGCAGAAAAAAAAAAAAAAATTCTAAGATATCAGGTAATCATGGAAGAGAGCAGGTCAGAAGCAAGTCCCTAAGAGGATCATTGGCCCAATAGCAACATCATCACCACCAGACCTATTAGGTTCCCTAGAACCTCATTCAAGTTCCTTATTTCCCTGCAGAAAAGAATCTCAGGGTCAATCAGAAGGAAGAATTGGAATTTATAAAGACAAGATTCTGATGTAGAATTAAATATGGAGGAAGAAGAAACACAGCAAAAGGACAGTGCACACCCAAGACAGCAGCGCAGAGTTTTCAATAGGGAGTTTCCTATACTGGGTTTTGATTTTTGAGACAAAGTGTCAGTTGGTCCAGGTTAGCCTCTAAGTCATTATGTAGCCAAGGATGACTTTGAACTTCTGAACCTCACAGTCAGGGGCAGGAGAGGGCTCGGATGGCTGGACTTCTAATTCCCCATAGTAGGAAATGGAGGACAAAGGAAAAACTGGGAACATCCACTACTGGGCCAACCTTCTCACAACTGAGAGTTGTTGAATAAAGGCTGGGGGTCCGCTCTGATATCCAGATCCGCTTCATTTGGCCCGCTCAACATTTGACATGACTCAGCATTCAAGCTGAGAATATAGTTAAATCCGTAAAGCATTTTCCTGGCATGCAGAAGGTCTTGGGCTCCTTCCCCAGCACCTCATAAATTGGGCATGGTGTTATATACTTATACACTTGGGAAGTAGAAACCATAGGGTCCGAAGTCCAAAGTTACTCCCAGCTGTGTAGAGAGTTCAACCTAGGGCACATAAAACCCCATCTAAATAAAAAAAAAATTATCTCAAGGCTAAAGAGAATTATGCAAAAGCAGGTATTTCTACACATAAAGCTTAACTCCATTCACAGAACAGACTATAATTAAAATATGGCTCAGAGAAACATCTCCATGGTTTAGCTTGAATTTCCTACCTCATTCCACCCTTTCCCTGTGACAAAGATGTGAAACTAAGGCACAGAGGCAAAAATAACAGCGTATATGGTAAGCCCAGTTCTGACTACAAAGATCATGATCTTAAACTTCGGAAATCTCTAGAAAATTCCAGAAAAGTCACAAAATTTCCCCAGTTCTTGGGTGGTCTTTAGAGCTATATAGTATTGTGGGCCCTGGCTGGCTCAAAACCCAATCTCTCCATTGATCCTCAATTTCCAAAGCCTTCTCCCTCCGTCTTCCAGAGGCAGGGGTGGGGGACAAGCATGTGACAATCTTCTCTCCTGACACTTTCTGGGCCTCTTGTCTCCTCTAAGAAGACCCAGCCAGGCTTCCCCAAGAAGCATGTTCTTTATTTACTATCATGGAAGAAAAGAGACTGGACCTGGAGTCCCCACTGAAGGATCTAATCATTTGCCTAGTGGCATGTTTGAGGTGAAGAGGAAAAACTATGCTCTGGGAGGAAATTGTCTTTTAAAATTTCTGCATTTGGATTAAAGTCCTTGAGGTTACAACTCTACCAAGAGATGAAATTCCCTGGAACCTGCTACATAGACCAGGCTAGCCTAGAACTGGCAGAGATCCACCTGCTTCTGCCTCTAGAGTGCTGGGGTTAAAGGTGTGCATCACCACGCCCCTCATTTGATTTCCACCATCAGATACAAGATACAGAATCCCATTTAAGCCCCATTTGAACTAGACGATGCCACTTTCTTCCACACCACCCAGGGAAGATTCTGTGGTCCCAGGCTGGTGCCCTGAGGGAGCAGACTTTCTCCTACCTCTTTTCCTGTTGCTAACAAAGGGGCTGAGGTTAGCTTAGCTTCTGAGGCCGTTCTCCATTGTTTCTTTCTAAATGGAAACCTTTTATTTGCTTATCAATCTTGGGGACAGGCTTCATTGTTGCAAAGAGAAGCACTTTCCCATTTCTCTGGAATCCATCACTTTCCCTGCCCACCTTCCCGCCCTCTTTGGATACAAACCTGGATACTAATGATGTTAATTTCAGAGATGCTCGCAGGACATTTGTTTTATGCCAGACAATGTTGCAAATGCTTTTCATAGGGAAAAGAGGTCATTTATTGGATCTCACAAAATATCCCCCTGGGTGGTGTACTAGAAATATAGTGCTCTTGGAAGAAAAATAGTAGATAACTAACACCCAGGCTGGGTTCTTTTGTTTGTTTGGGTTTGTTTATTTGTTCTTGTTTGTTTTGGAGGGTGGGGAACAGTAGGTAACAGAGAGGACAGTGGCAAACCAGAGCCTGGGTTTCATCTGAAAAATACATACAGAGTGGGCTATTGGGGCAAATTCAAGCCTCGCTTGACCCAACATTGTCAGCTTCAAGATTTTGCAGAAACGCCTGAAATTACGCTTCCACTCAAGTCCGATTTTAAAACTTTGTGTGTGAGTTCATGTGGGCATGGATGTGCCATGGCCTTCATGTGGATGGAGGTCAAAGAAGACAGGACCTCTCTTGTTGGCTGTTATGAACGGCAGAATGCTATGCACTCATCTCCACAGAAGAAATGGGATTGTAGACAGGGATTGTGTGCCTGAGGTTATATAGGTTCTGAGGATCCAAACACGGTTCCTCATGTGACAAATAGTCTAACCACTAAGAAATCTCTCTAGCCCAAGTCCCAACTTGAAGGGGAAAATAAAAATAAATAAATAAAAGTTTAAAAAAAAAACCCAGAGGCAAGCCAAGTAAGGGATGGTCTATAGATGAGTACTTGAACACAGGCATTGGTAATCAAAGCCATCATCACCGTGTAACCACAAGTGTGTCCCTTCAAGCAGGACTGAACGTGACAATAAACACTCTAGCAACCATGGAGGCTCATCTCTGTAATCCTGGCGAATATTCAGGAGGCTGAGGCTGGAGGATTGCCATGAGTTCAAGGCCAATCTGGGCTACAGAGTGAGTCCTATGCCACCATGGGTTACACAAGACCCTGTCTTGGGAGGGGGGATAACAATCATGTCTTTTCTTTACAGAA
Source organism: Sigmodon hispidus (assembly GCA_004025045.1). Taxonomy (NCBI): domain Eukaryota; kingdom Metazoa; phylum Chordata; class Mammalia; order Rodentia; family Cricetidae; genus Sigmodon; species Sigmodon hispidus. Next base: position 183,576 of record PVIH01002027.1, read on the forward strand.
GTTCAATCAAAAATGAGACACGGAGCCCTGGCTCCTTCGTTAAGGGAAAATAACAATGGCCCTAATGAGTCACTCCACGCCAAAAGCTGTCAAATCCATCTTCCTATTTTATTTTCTGAAAGTGATTAAATTCCACTTTCTTCCCTTTTGTAGCAAGATGCCAGCGACAGCCAATCTATCACTACGTCTGATCTATGCCGGCATTTGCCGATGTTTAACGGCGGAGTTTCACATCCATCATTTCCTACCTGAACCACTTTCCGAAAAAGAAATTTTAATTACGACTCTCAACAACAGAGAAATTAAACAACATGGGCTTTTCTCCCACAAAACATCAGCAATGGATCCTTGAACCCAACCAAAAAATGCACACCCAAAAGAAGATGGCAAGAATGGCCTTCTAGAAAGGACAGTGCGTATAAAGGAGACATCGGATCTCCACCCAAGAATTGGAGTCGCAGAAAGGTGTCAGCCACCCTATGGGTGCTGGGGATCAAACCCAGGTCAGTGCTCTTAACTACTGAGCCATCTTTCCATGTTCACCATCTTAGCCACGGCAATACATGTGTCACTGGCTTTGAATACCTTCTGGGGGATTCTAGGCAGGGGCTCTATCACTAAGCTATATCCCTATTACCTCACTGGGGGATTCTAGGCAGGGATTATACCACTGAGTTATATCCCTAGCCCCTCACTAGGGTATTCTAGGCAGGGGCTATACCACTGAGGCACACGCCAGGTCCTTACTAGGGGATTCTAGGCAAGGACTCTACCACCGAGCTATATCCCCAGCCCCTCACTGAGGGATTCTAGACAGGGGCTCTACTACTGCTTAGCTATGTCAGAGCTCTTTCTCCATCATTTTCAAGATACTCCCATGCTACTGCTTTGGTCATCACTTCATTCCTTATCACATAGAGACCATGACTTCCTTATCTACCCAGGGATGAGGAGGATGTGGATCCCTCTTCTATGGCTGATGGGAATGTAAATTGGGGTGAGTGCCATGGGTCCAGATCTAATATGTTAAGCTGGGCAGACACGTATCCAAACAGAAACTTATATGTGTTATTTATGATAACAGCATTCATAAAAACCATGGTGGGGGGCGGGGCAAGAACTACCAATGCCCACCCTTGTATTTGAAGGAAGCATCCTCCTTACAGTGAGGTCACATGGCAGAACTTCAGACCCGCTGAGGACATTTCTATCATGGGCAGCCCAAAGAGCAGAGTCCAAAACCTGCCCTCCCATCCCATGACCCCCAAAGTAGCCACTCTGGGATGAAGAGTTTAAAAAAAAAAACCTGGGTACTACATGTTGAATCTCTTCTTAAATGCTTTTGTTTAAATTCTGTCAGCTACCAGCTGGAGTTTGGTGACTCTCAAAACCCACATCTATCGAAATTATAGAGTCAAACATAGCTGTGCTCTAGAGACAGACCTGGCTTGAGGGTCAAAGGCAAACTGGTACCCAGAGAGATGCAGAGAGTAACCTGGACACTGAGAAGAGATGCACAGCAACATGGACATATCCCACAAAGCTGAACAGAGGAAAGTGACATGAGTCAAGGGTATGGCCATCATGGCAGGGAAAGTCAAGTACACAAATGTGAGGCAGCCGGTCCACAGGAGTCAGACTGTGCAGGTCCATTGATCTGTGCATTCAGGCAAAGTGAATCCTGTAGATCTTAAAAGAATCCATTTGCACAGCAGGAGACATGGCAGAAGGCCTTCTAGAGGAGAGCCAGGGATCTTGTCTCAACTTGGGTGCTGGTCACCTTATGCATTCATGTAGCTGGACATTAATCACAGGCAACTGATTGATAGGTTAATATTTATTAAAGGGGTCAAAAGCAACTTACAGTAGAAATATGAGGTGGGAAGCCTGAACCAATCTACTCAACGGGTCTTCCTTCTAATCAATGTGAAAGCAAAGAGTGCATCCCAATCTTTAAGCTGTCCCCAGCCATACCTCAAAGGTACATCCTCAAAGGTCATAGGTGAATCCCATACCTATACTGGCCAAGAGGCCATGTCTCTAGGTCAAGGTAATGTACTTGATTCCCACTACACATTCAACTTTGTGACATTCTGTAAAAAGACAACTCATGCCCCACCCTATGTCTGGGGCTGCATTTAAAAGTGTTTAAAGAAATCTGGAGAGGTGGCCCAGCAATTAAGAGTACTTGCTGCTCTTTCAGAGGATCCAAGTTTGGTTCCCACATTGTGTGGTTCACAATAACCTGTAACTCCAGTTTCAGGGGATCCAACACCCTCTTCTAGCCTCTTCCAGAACCTATACTCATGTATTCAACATCATGCAGGTTATGGGGGCTCATTCTGAAATGACCTGAAATGATCATCCCAGGGGATCCTTATTCTTATACATGTCCCCTCTAGCATTCATTTAAGACAAGACAAAGGCGCTCCATCAAATGCCTCCTCCCAGGTGCCTGGGCACAAATGATTTCTTACAGGGAACATTTGTTCTTCTGTTTCTGGGTCAGATGTACTGACTGTGAAAGCGGTATTTGAAGTCTAGAGTATATGGGAGTGATTGATGGTTAACCTCAACAGTCAACTTGATGAGATACAGAATCACCTGGGAGAGTGGCAGCCGGGTGTGTCTATGGGGATTATCTTGATGAGGTTGACTGGAGTGAAAAAGACCCACATCCTCTATGAGTGGAACCATTCCCCAGGCTTGGATCCTCGACTGTGTAAAATGGAGAAAGTGAGTTGAGCACCAGCAGAGCTCTCTCTCTTCTTCCTGACTGTGGCTACAACATGAACAGCTGCCTCAGGCTCCTGCACTTGACCTTCCACCATGAACTGTGGGGGAAGTCACATCACCCTTGAACTATGAGCCAACACCAACCCCTTCTCCCTTAAGTCATTTTCGCTAGGGTGTGGTTAGCTGCAACGAATAAATGAACTGAGCTATGGATGAGGAAAGGCAATTCTCATGGATGTACAGATGAATCGGGGCTAAGTTGGGCACCAGCTTTACCAAGGAACATGACAGAAGACTAGCCAGTGGATTATAGCCCAGAATGCCCATGAAAAAAGTGTGGCTCTGTTGGTTTTAGGTCAATGCACATCCATTGGTGAACATTTAAAATAATATTTTCATCTTTAGTTATAAAATGATATACTAGCTTCCCACATGATGCTATGGAATAAATGTGATGCATAATTAAAATCATAAATTATACAAATGAACAAACACATATACATACTTCAAATCTGTAAAAACTTGTTTATTATGTAACTGCTCTCAAAAGATTTGCTACTTATTTATCAATTACTGAAACTATGAAATGTATAAATGAAACTTGGTTGCTCAAAAAATGTTACTGAGTTTAAAATCCCTGGGATTTACATTTTTACATTTCAGGAGGTTTCCAAAAATAGTACTGATAACTGTAAAAAAAAAAAAAAAAAAAGAAAAGAAAAGAAAAGAAAAAGAAAGAAATGAAAGTGAGAGCCTACCTCTGTGTGCATACACGGCACAGGTGAGGATCTCACACTCCTATGTCCCTTCTTCCAGCAGGCAACAAGCTGAAATATCCCTTGCCACATTCTAACACTGGTCTTTCTTTTTTTAATGCCATGTATTTCCTTGGCTCTCTCGTCCTTTGTTGCCCTCTAACAAAATAAAGCTTTCCCCTGGCTCTATTCGTCCCCACCCATATGATTATAGTGGCTATCTTCCAATTAAAACATGGCCCACGCATGTGCCCCAATCACAAGCTGGGACCGAAGCCAGCCTGGCTGAGCATGGAGATCACACCTCGCTCTGGCTCACAGGATTAGCAAGAGTAATTCTCCATACAGACTGTGCTTAGCCCACTCACATCATAGCCACCCACACCTCAGGCTCTGCAGGTCAGAGTACCGTGACCCATGTTACAAAGCCAGAGAGGCACCGCCTAGCCAGGCTGTACCCCAGTTCTTCACACAGAGCTGTCAGGCACCAAAGTGAATCCATAGAGTTATCTGTAATGAGACCCAAGTCCTAAGAATCCCATGAAGTCAACCACCCATCCTACAACAAGCCCCTGGACCACGGTTTGTGTCTCAAGCCATTGTCCATACCAGCCAGTTATTGCTTCTTCGCCTATAATCCCCTCTGAGGCAGCCAGCTACTGATATTGTTGCTACCCCAAAGCAACCATTCTGCAAACAGGAGTCTGTGATAGAATCAGGTAGAAGAGGAGGCTGATGGGCCATGTGACCACCAAGCTCATTATAGTGAAGACACTCACTGAGAACACCCAGTACACTCCTTCCTCTCCACTCCATACTCTTTCCCGTCCTCAGCCTCCATCCATGGCCACACTCCCAGAATTCCTGCCCAAAAGACTAATGGCTCTCTGTCCAGGTACCTAGAGGTGGTTCATTTGTCCCTCTGTGGTAATTTGAAAATGGATCCCAGAGACTCATATGTTTGAATGCTTGGTCTTCAGTTAATGTTTAGGAAGGATTAGGAGGTGTGGCTTTGAAACAATCTAGATGTCCCTCAACTGAAGAATGGATTAACAAGCTGTGGTACATCTATACAATGGAATACTACCCAGCAGTAAGAAAAAATGATATTCTAAAATTTACAGGCAAATAGATGGATATGGAGAATATCCTCCTGAGTGAGGTATCACAATCCCAGAAAGAGAAGCAGGGGATGTATTCACTCATTAGTGAACTTTAGAAAAAAATAATAAAAAGAGAGAAAGGTCATTGTACACAAGAACTCAAGGCTAGAACATAGCTAAATGACACAATGCCTCACTTCTACACTGATGGCCTCTGGCAGGGGTGTGGGTGAGGAAAGACTTGTTTTCTTTAAGGGTCTGGCCACAGGGAGTTTAATTATGCTCCAGTAAGTAAATGAGCAGCATGAACGGGCGGTTTTGTAAATGGGGAGATCATAGGAGTGGGCATGAATCTGAGAGGTCTGATAACTGAATTTGATGGAATGCATGATGTAAAATCACCAAATAATAAAGATATATATAAAAAAATGTAAAAGGAGGTGTGGCTTTGTTAGAAAAGATGTGGCCTTGTTTGAGGTATGTTACTGAGAGTGGGCTTTGACGTTTCAAACACCCACGCTAGTCCTCTCCCCAACCTGCTACCTATAGATCAGAATATAAAACTCTCATCTACTCCTCCAGCACCATATCTGCCTGGTTCCCACCATGACGACTCTAACCCTCTGAAACTGTAAACAAACCCCCAGTTAAATACTTTCTTTTATAAGAGTTGCCTTGTGTAGAAATGACTAGAACAGCCATATAGTTCATCTACATATGACTTGGTGGTGGGGTTTTTTCCCCTGCATCACCATCAGTTTGAAGGAACTCTCATTACCAATGTAATGAGCAGGAAGGTATGCTCTTTTTTGGTTTAGTCTCAGGGATGACAAGACCCCCTGCTTGTGCCCCTGGGCTCTACTCTTATGATGGTCAGAGGTTCTTCTCATAATGAAAGGCAGGTCATACACCCTGGGCTCCAAAACCCGGCAGTAGTACCCAGCTTAGCCTAAATAAAATCTAAGGTCTTTTCAAACAGCACAAAGCCCTGGAAGAATGCCACCCTTGGCCACCTTGCTGGCCAGGTGTCTCCACCCTTACTCTCTTGCACTGTGGTGTCCCTGACCTGTACAGCGACCCTTGAACATGCCACAGTTGGCTGCCTGGGGACCAGAGACCAGTCTTCTGTTCATCTCTCTCTGACCCACACCATACCTCCTCCAACAACCCATCTACAGGAACCTTCCAGGTCCTAGGCTGTTCCCTGCCTATTCTACTGTTGGTGTTTATCATCTCCTGATGCAAAAGAACACCGTACTTTCAAGAGGAGTCTGTCTCTGTGAACAATAGTAAGTTCTAGAGAGTAGAGACTCACTCACTGTCTCTTTGACAGCTGTCCCCAGACCCCGAACCTGCTCTCAAGCAAGTGTCCAGGGCTTCCAGACCTGCTGGTTGGACCCACAGGACACAAGAGGCAGAAGGGACTTTGGGAACTGGATGTGGTTCCAGGAATGTGTACAGCCTGCACAGACTAACACCCCAGCCCTTCACACCTACTCTTCTCTGCCTGGAAAGTTCTTCTCCAGGCCCCTGTATGGCTTCTTCTCATTCTTCCCATCTCAGGCCTAGAGTACATCCCCAGACAGGCCTTTCCCTCCCAGCATGCCCCAGCCTTCTCCCATCTCCTCCCTCCCACATTCCTGTTGCCACTAGGCCCCTCTCATGGGAGCCAGGAGAAATATGACATCGGAGTCTCCAGTATAACAGGACCCTGGTCACATGCTCACTCAACACCAACCCTCCAACTAGGCCCAGTCATTAGAAGATGAAAGGGTTTCTGTGGAGGTTGTGGGGGCTCCTAACCCAAGCATCCTTTAGTATTTGTTTGCTCAGATATGTGTGTGTGCATGTGTGTGTGCACACCTATGTACAAATGTGTGCCTATGAGGAGGGCATGTGCTCAAACCCAGGACATTTGCTCAGTGGGAAGCACTCTACCACTGAGATCCATCCCCAACCCTGGTTCTAGACTTTCAGATAGATGAGCCTCTGGCTTTGACAATCATCTGCGCTTGGGTGGAGTTGCAGTGGTATGTGTGTCTTTGAAGAGATTCAATGTAGTGTTTTCTTTGTTCTCCTATGGGTCTAGAGCTTTGCTCAACTGGGTGACAAGGCTTACACCACAATGGCCCCAGAAAAACATCAGGGTTGAGGAGGTGACTCAGTAAGTAAAGTGTTTGCCATGCAACCCTAAGGACCAGAGTTTGATCCCCAGAACTTGTGTGAAGGAGTCAGGCATAGCAACCCACTCAATCCTGTGCTCAGGAGGTGGTGATGGGGAACGAGAACCCTGGGACTCATTGCCTAGTCCACTCTGTGCACTCTACCCAGAGCCCATATATACTCACAACCCTCTGTAAGTCCAGTCCCAGGGGCTCTGATACCCTTTTCTTGCCTTCAGGAGCACCAGACATGCCCACTATGCACAGACATGCATGCAAAACATTCATATGCATAATATAAAAATAAATCAATCTCAAAAAAAATTAAATCAAGATGAACATCAACTGAGAAAGACATTTAACACAGACTCTAGCCTCTACACACATACACACACACACACACACACACACACACACACACACACACACACACAGCAGTTATTTTCAGAAGTTTGAGATCCTGTCGCTCAGAGTCACCCAGAGAGATCAGTCTCTGTACTCACAGTACCATCCTTTTCATTTCCTTGGGCTCCCTGTAAACTGGTCCAAACACTTTCAAATTTGCTTATTTTCCTAACCTCCTCCTCCGCTGGCAACTCTGGTGTTTATCTTGTGGGCTGTGTCCTCCCCATGAGCCTTCTTTAAAATATTTCAAATGAAGAACTTTTCTGCCCCCTCGAGAGAGCATGCTGGGTCTTTCCCACACAACACATTTTTAATTCTTATCACAAGACTTCAGGCAGTTTGTACATTATATCCTATTAAAAACCTCAATTCCACTTGAGGTTGTCACAATTCAGAGATTACAGTGTTCTGTGGGGTGTTCTGCCAGGATATATTCTCATATATTCACCTTGTTCACTGGCAGACTCGGTGCGTGAGTCTCTATTTCACACCACATTTGATACCACAATGAGACCGATGTATAAAAAGAAGCAATTATTTATTTAGATTATGGAACGGTTTCAGAGGGATATTCAATTATGTAATGGTTTTAGAAGGATATTCATAGGTATAAACTGCCATGCTGGAGTAGGGCTCGCTCCCTGCTGTTCTTCAGCCTGGATTGGGGGGGTGGGTGTGGGGGAGTGCCTAACAGTGAGAATGAAGGAAAAGTCACTGGGATGGGAGACCTTCTCATATGCAAAATGACCTCCTCTTTCCCATGTAGCATTTTCTAAAATTTTCTCTGGAGGAAAAAAAAAAATCATAAAACCAAAAAGTGACGACCACTTCTGAGGAACAGCACACTGCTCTTCATGGTCACGGGTTGGGAAAGGTGGCTCAGAGGGAGAGAGGGGGCTTGCTGCAAAAGCCTAAGGATCTGACTTCAAATCCCCAGCCTCCATATACAAAGAGCTGGGCATGGATCCCAAGCACTGGGGGTGGGGGGGGGAGGATCATTGTGTCTTGCTGGCCAGCAGCCAGGTTCAGTGAGAGACCCTGTCTCAAAGGAATAAGGAAACAAATAATAGAACATGACACCCTGCATCCTACTCTGGTCCCTGTATGCACATGGGCATGCACATACACCACACACACACACACACACACACACACACACACACACACACAAGCAGACACTCCATCAATCAAGCATTTCTACAAAATTTATTAACTCAGTATATGCCATGGAGACCATCATAAGCCCAGTGTAGAACCAGGAACCCCTGTCTCTTCCAGCCCAATGTTAAATCAGTGACATTACACTTACTAATGTGCTTTCTCTCCACCTCAGCCCCTGGCACCCTGTCATCCACATACCCTGGATGATCTAGTGGAAGCCCCGCCTCTCTCTGCCCAGACCCTGGCCCTCAGACAGTCCCACCAAACACAGCTTCTCCCCCAGAGATGTTCGAGACCATTCCCATAGGATATTTAAACCACACCCCAGACAACAAACATACAGGTTTTTGGTCTCTCTTCCTTGTCTTCCTCCCTGGGTGATGGAAAAATCACTTAGGAATGCCTTACCCATTAAACCAAGCAAGGCTTTTTCTAATTCAGTCTGATTTGAATTGTTGTGTTGATGGAGAGGATTATCGGGCTGCAGAAACTTTTCACTTTCCTCTAACTCACCATCAATGTCCATGGTCCAAAATCCCTCCCTGTTCCCAGTCTGCCCAAGCCTTTGGGGGTCACTGATCCAAGTCCTGGCTCTGAGTTGATCTGGGTGGATGTACCATTCAAGTTATTCCAAGAGAAGCCCAGAACAACATCCTGGGGCTTATAGCTAGACTTAACCAGGAAAAAGTACTGCTCCCTAAAGTGACACCGTGGTCAGAGGGACACTTGGAAGGAGTGGCCACTACACTGCTCCCAGGAGAGAAACTCAGCCAGGGAGGGACCAGGGAAGGACAATAGCTTATAAGGAAAGCTCAGAGTACCAGAGGCCTACTTCTGATGCAGACAGCAAGGAAATGTGCTCTCCTGTTGCAGATATAACCACACCAGGCTCCTGTGCTAAGTAGAATAACGCTACAGCCCACCTTTAAAGAGTGTGGCCACTGACGACCCTCACCTTCCCATCATGGCCTGGCAGTGAAGCCCACCTCTACACAGCTAGAAGGCAGTACCAGAAATTCACCTCCCAAACCCACTCTGCTCCCAGCAAGAGAGCCCTCTGTCTATTACCTAGATCCTTTAAGACTGGCTTGGGGGAGCTGAGGCGGTTCAGGAGACATTCTTCTCCTTTCTAATATTTAGATACTGTTGTGATACCTGGAAGATCTGCAACCATCTTGTGGCCATGAGGAAACCAGCTGGAAGATGCCCAAGAGGTTTCACAGAGTGCTGCTGTGTGAGCAGCCACCCCTGTATTTGCTCTGTGAGATAGTGAATCTCTTTACAGCAACCGCTTTGGGGCAATGACCTGTGACTTTGCAACTAGAAGCCGGTAAGTCAATATTAACAGCTCAGGCCCCAGCCTGCCCAGCAGGCATATTCAGATATATAGGGAAGCCGTGATGCTGTGATGTTATAGCCCACACTTCATTCACAACACTGTCTTCCCAGAGGTGGGATTGATGTGTTGAGAATGGGAGGGAGGCATCACCGCCAACATCAGGACCACATCGCTTGAGTCATTCCTCTTCCTGGGAGACCTTCAAAGGCTGCACAATAAGGCTCTGCTCTGAGGTTGGCTGAGGTCACATGGGAAGTGACAGCACATGCCAGGCCAGTCCACAGAAAAAGCTCACCTCCCCCCACCAGTCTCCACTTTTCACATGACCCCACTCATGCCCCAGGCTGATTCATCCCCCAGGCCCATGTGTCTCCTGGGCCACGAGGACCCAAAGCTAGAGAAGAAAGATAAGAAATCGGGACGATTTACAGTGATAAGTGACACAGCGGCCAGGGCTTTGGGCAGCATCTGAGCCGTGGTGAGCTCAGCAGTCACTCATCCAGCACTGCTCCTTGGCCCAGGGTGGGAGATTGGCAGACAGACAGACATTCTCAATAGGGGAAGAAAGTGGAGGCAGAGACAGGACAACTTTGCACCCTCTGCCACCTAGGTAGTGGAGCCCACAACCACCCAGGCTGGATTCTGAGCTGTAGAAGACTGTGAGGAAACCTGGACTTGAAACTCCGGAGCCCCACCCCCACCCCCACCCCCACCACCACATACACACACACACACACACACACACACACCCCGGAGGTTAAACCCCTGGGGCTCATAGCAGAAGGGATGAACCATCCCCTGAAATCTGTCTTCTAACCTCTACATGCACCCTGACACACAGACCAACAGACACAATAATAATAATAATAATTAATAATAATAATAAATATTTTTTAAATAGGCAGTAAGAAATAATTCGCTGATAGCTGTGAGTACTCTGCTTGCTTATCAAAAAGCAATTTCCCTCTGGCTCTTCAGTTGATTCATCTCCCCTCCCCGGCTCCCTTTCAGCCTTCAGTTCTTCAGAGAAACAACAGCAATAGTAAGGAGACAGCGACCTCACTATGTATTGTGCATAAAGGATGAATGGTCCAGGCTACAGTGAATTCCTGCAGTGGCTACAACTGAGCTGGTGTGGCCGAAGGAAAGTCCACACGCCACACACCATCATTGGCATGTCATTCTGCCACTGGCTATGTAGCCCACACACCACACTGCTCACCTGCTCTGTTTTTCCGGGTGGTGTCCCACACAGGACAGGGTTGCTGTGGTCTGTGTATCGTCCTGCTCAATGTCCTCCTGCACTGTCCACTGGTTCTCATTGCTCACCCGCACTGCCGTTATCTTCACGCCCGAGGCAGCCTTGATTCTACAACATAAGAAGAAAGTAGATGCATAAGAAAAAAGGGTTTCACCTGGGCCAGGTCCATGGGAGATGGCATCTGTATCTCACGGAGATCCCTTTCCCTGAAGGCTAGAGGGAAGGGAGGTTGGGAGCAGCTTTTCCTTAAGACTGATCTTAGGAACAGCAAGATGGCTCCATCCTGAGGACCTGAGCTCAGCATCCGAAATCCACATAGTGACAGTATAGCGCCAACGCCCTCAAGTGGTCTTCTGACCTCTACTCATCACTGTCGCACAGGCACCCACCACATACAAAATAAAGAAATAAATGTAGGGGCTGGACAGATGGCTCAGCGGTTAAGAGCACCGACTGCTCTTCCAGAGGACCCAGATTCAATTCCCAGCACCCACACGGCAGTTCACAACTGTTCCCAGTTCCAGGCAAACACTAAAGCAAATAAAAAAAAAAATTATAAAAAAGAAAGAAATGTAAGGGAAAAAATGGCGAGTGAGGTTTTAGAGACAGGACTTCTCTGTGTACCCCTGGCTGCCTGGAACTCACTCTGTAGACCAGGCTAGCCTCAGACTCATAGGGATTTGCATGCCTCTGGCTCCCAAGTGCTGGAATTAAAGGTGTGTACCATCACCTCCCCCTTTCTCCCCCCCCTAAAAAATTATTGCTGATATGTGCCAAACCATGTGCAGTGGCTTCTATGAGTAAACTCTAAACTTGGAAAGCTGAAGCAGGAGAATCAATACAAGTTCAAGGCCAACCTGGGCTATATAATGAGGCCCTTTCTCAAGAACAAATTAGCAAATAAATCAATCTTGGCCATTTAACATGTGGCCATACACCTCTACTTTCTGTCACTGGCTTTGATTTTATGCAAATTTTATCTTAATATATTAAAAAGAAAGGCAAGGGCCAGCAAAATGGCTCAGTGGGTAAAGGGCCACACTCACCCACAACCCTGAGGACCTGTTCGGCTCTCATTCACAGGCCTTATCTCACAATGAGCTCTCCTGTCATAGCCACAGGATGGCTGCTACAGGTCCAGATCCTCATCCCCAGAGACTGGAAGGAGAAACTGTGGTCGCAATGTATAAAATAAATATTTTTTTAAAAACTGCTAAGTATACTGACTACTTTGTTTTGCATTAAAATATACATAAAACCCCATACATGCAAAGAAAGAGGAAGAAGAGAAGGAAGAAAAAATAAGATGTAAGATTCTCCTTCTGAGAACAAAAATCATAAAGCCAGTATTTACAGGCTGAATTTGGTGAGTTTGTTTGTAATAGGTGAGGCTAATTCCATATTGAGAGAGCTTAAAAAGAGAGGATGCTGAAAAGAAATTCAAGTTATAGCAGAAGAAATGCATGCTGGGTATTAAAAGCCCTTGTAAAGCCAAATTGTTGATGTGCCTCCCATCTCTTAAGCACAAGTTATGAAATTTTTCTTAAATTTCATCTTGGTTTCCCAACTAAATCCTCTTTAACTTCAGGCTATATTTGTTAAAGCGATTTAAGCTCAGAGAAATTCAGGTCTTAAATATTCACTAACCTTGTTTTAGACAAAAAAAAAAAAAAATCTTCAGGCTTGGGGATATTCTTAGTACTCAGTATTTTAAAACTACAATATTCAAAGCTACGTGGAAGAGATTAGTGGCCCTGCTGCTGTGGTAAGCTGGAGGTTTCCAAGGCTAAGCAATGTCCAGGACACCTAAGGAAGGTTAGCTAAGTGACTTGGTGACAGCCTAGCACACAGGGGTAAGTCTTCCAGGGAATGAAGGCATCAAAGGGCAGGGCTTGGGGGCTGGGGAGGGGGTTCAGTTTGTAAAGGACTTGCTGCTCTTACAGAGGACCCCAGTTGGACTCCCAGCACACAGGCCAATAAGCTCACAATTACCTATAACTGAAGCTCCAGTGTGTCTGACGCCCTCTTCTGGCCTCTGCAAGTAATAGCATGGACATGCACAGACAAAGGCACCTGAATTCGTTCACCAGGTTATAGGGAGCCTAGCAGAGACAAGTCACGCTGAGAACCCATTTTGAATAACTATTTAAACTTAAAAAAAATGGCAGAGAAAAGAATCCAAGTGAGAAGACCTCCAAGGACCAGCCATGTGGGATCTGCCAGTACACCCAAGGAGCAGATGGGGGTCTTCCTCTTGTACTCTCACGAGCAGGTGCTGAAAATATATGTACTTTTGGCCTTTGAATCAGAGAGAAAATGGGAGCCTTCTAAGAAACAAAGCTCTGAGAAGCATGGAGCTCAGCTCCAAGAATGGGGATGGGTAGGGTCTTCTGTGCACAGGTATGAGCATCCCCCAGCAGCACATGCCCACTTCAGGGAGGTCAAACAAGGCGGACACCACAGGGGGAAATTATCCAAGCGCTGACCTTCTGTCTAAGCTAAAAGCTACTTGGTTTTATTTACTTGTTCATTTGTTTGTTTGATATATGGTCTCACTATGTAGCAGCCCAGGCTGTCCTGGAGCTCACTATGTAGAGCAGACTGGAACTCACAGAGTTCTGCTTGCCTCTGCCTCCCAAGTGTTGGGACTACTGATGTGTGTCATCACACTTGGGGATATACAGAAAACAGTATGGTCAGTGACACTCCCATCTGCTCTCTCTGTCATATAAGATGGAAGGTGCATACAGCCCTGGAGGCTAAGCAGCCCTGCTGCCCTCCCATACCTCCATAAAAACATCCTTATGGTGTTTACCCAATCAAATGTTAACTAGCATAGTGCAGGACTATCTTCTTCTCAGACTACAAGGCACAGCACTTTCTACACCCAGACTAACAGGGTGTAGAAACTGATAAGATATAGAAACTGAACTGATATAGAAAATGATATGACCCTTAGTCATATCAGTTTCCAAAGCACAGTGACCATGAGCTAATATCTCTCGGAGATGAAAAGTCATTCTCTCATGGTTCTAAGGGCTGGAACCCTGGATTTAGGTGTTAGCAAGGCTGATTTTTATGGATGCTCTGGAAGAGAACCCTTTTATTTTTTATTATACATGTATGTGTGTCTGCGCATGTAAGTACAGTACCCCTGGTGGCCAGAAGAGGGCAACAGATCCCTTGAAGCTAGAGTTACAGATGGTTATGAACTAAGAAGAGAACTCAGGTCTTCTGCAAGAACAGTACATGTCTTAATGCTGAACCATCTCTCCAGCCCCATGGAAAGGAATCACCCATAACTCTCTTGGAATCCACGCCTTCTACACATACTTCCTTCCTGCTTCCCATAACACTAAGACAAGCAAGTTTGTCTTGATTTCAGAGTCCTAAAAGTAGTAACCAGTGAGGGAAGCTGGCCCAGAGCTTGTCTTGGATTCTCTTCAATCCAGATCCACACCATAAGCACATATAAACTCTCCTGCTGGAAGCTCCCCACCCATACAAGCCAGGGAGTTCATCCAGACTGATGCTAATTATGTTCACAGCTTCAAGGACTCTGGGGCCAAAGGGCTGTATCCTCCTGGACAGTGATTGGTCCAAAGAGGAATCATGTGACCCAACCAGACATTCCCATCACTGGGTCTCACGCAGTTAATTGGCTCACAGGCAAATATATGGGCAAGATTTGTCATAGATCTTTTACTGAGGTGTAGGGGGAGGTGCTATCTCTCTGTATGTCTGTTTGCACACACACACACACCCATGCAGAGAACAGACACCAGGTTGTCTTCTTCTGTTACCCTCTACCTTATTCCTTTAAAATAGTCTCTCTCTATGGGCCTGGAGAGATTGCTCAGTGGTTAGAGCACTGGCTGCTCTTCTAGAGGACCCAGGTTCTGTTCCCAGCACCTACCACACAGTGGCTCACAATGGCCCGTAACTTTCCTGGAGGTCCATAGCTGCCTTCTGTCTCCTCAGGCACCAGGCATAGTAAATAAACATACATGCAAGCAAAACACTTACACACACAAAATAAACATAAAATTTTTAAATTAAGACATAATCCCTCGCTGAACTTAAAGCACATCTTGAGTCTGCTAGACTGACTGGCCAGCAATCTCCAGGATCCGTCTGTCTCCACCTCTCACAGATACAGCCATGCTGGATTTTTTACATGGATGCTATGGATTTGAATTCAGGTCCCCAGGCATGCACAGCAAGCGCTCTTTAAAAAAAAAAAAAATCAAACTGGCCTAGAACTCACAGAGATCCACCTGCCTCTGCCTTCTGAGTGCTGGGATTAAAAGTATGCACCACCACCACCCAGCAACAGCAAGCATTCTTAACCCACTAAGCCCATCAGGTCCTGGGGCCAAAGTGCTGGGTCCATCAGGCATCTTTGAGCCGAGCCTAGCTTTCTTTCTACAAAGCCTTAAGTACTCAATGTGTCTGTGCCAAATAGTTTTATGTCAACTTGACACAAGCTGAAGAAGCTGAAAGAAGGGAACTTCAATTAAGAAAACACCTTCATAAGATCCAGCTGCGGTGCATTTTCTTAATTAGTGGTTGATGTGGGAGGACCCAGCGCATGGTGGGCGGTGCCAACCCTGCACTGGTAATCCTGAGTTCTGTAAGAAAACAGGCTGAGCAAGCCATGAGGAGCAAGTCAGTGAGCAGCACCCCTCCACGGCCTCTGCATCAGCTCCTGCCTCCAGGTCCCTGCCCTGTTTGAGTTCCTGTCCTGACTTCCTTTGCTGATGAACAGTGATACGGAAGCACAAGCTGAATAAACCCTCTCTCCCTAAACTGCTTTGGTCATGGTGTTTTATTGTAGAAATAGTGACCCTAGCTAGGACAGGGTCTAACATGAGAGTAAAGACATGGTGATGCAGAGGTGACAGGCAGGCGGAGATTGTTTTCCGGACATGTATGTGAGCACCTAGATTCGGCAAGAACTGGGAATGTCCCCGCGCTATCCAGTTTCATGAACCTGTGATTTCCCTTAAACCGCTGCAATGGAATATTAACTGACAAAATCCATCCAGTTTCTGACATTTCTGCCGTGCAGAGGAGCAGCTGAAATCCACCTGTGTTCACAGAAGTCACCCAAAAAGTTAGCCCTGCAATTCAAGGGCAAGAGGAGAGGGTGGGGAGAGGCTGTTCAATATTCTCTCCATCCTTGTGAGGAAAGAAAGCAAATATTAAATCAAGGAAATCTCTGGAAACAGTCAGAGCGCTTGCCTTTGTCGCATCCATCACTTTGGTAATAAATATTAATAAACAAACCTAAGACAGAAAAAAACGCAATTCATAACTCAAAAGTAGTCTGACCTTTTATGGAATTAAACTCATCTTCTGTGGAGCCCGCTATTTGTAAAATGTTTCTGGTGACATACATTTTCACAGATCTACAGAAGAATCTTCCATCCGGGTCTTTACAGCTGATTATGAGACACAGTAAGATGTTTTTAGGCACACACAGGGATTCATTTGCTCTAATGCATGGGATATGTCCTGTTTAAGGACACATGTCTGCAACCAGAGTGTTCACAGCCACCAAGACACACACGTGTGGACAGGACACACAAGCAGATCCACTCTCAGAACCTTGCCTACCATCAAATTTATTCTTCTAAGAGAACTGTCTTCCAAGTTCTAGACCCATAGATGAATGAATACTTGAAAACACCTCTTAAGAGTCCCAAGGATGGGGCTGGAGAGATGGATCAATAGTTAAGAGCACTTGCTGCTCTTACAGGGGCCAAGGTTTGATTCCTAGAACCCACATGGGGGAATCACAATTATCTGTAACTCCAGTCCCAGAGGATCTAATGCCCTCTTCTGGCCCCTGCAGATACTTCATGCATGTTGTATGTGTGTGTGTGTGTGTGTACGTATATATGTGTATGTATATGTATATACATATATATATATACACACACACATACATCCAGGCAAATCATCCATGCATATAAAATAAAATAAATAAATCTAAAAGAAAAATCAAGAATCCCAATAACAATCATCCTTAAAATATTCCTGGCTGCAAAGTGGAGGCAAGCAGATCTCTGAGTTCGAGGACAGCCTGGTCTACTTAGTGAGTTCCGGGACAGCCAGGACTATCCTGTCTTGAAAAACCTACCCACTGCCCCCAAAAAAGAATAAAATGTTCCTGGCTGAACTAAACCTCAACTCATCTATAAATACAAATAATGCCATCCCATGTCTTGTGTCCCCTTTCAGAAAGGACTATCAGCCATGGAGTGACCCGAGGCAGAAATAGAACACACACCTCAACACTTGCATGGAGTTCATAGGACAACTCTCAGAAGCCTGTTCTTCCATGGTGGCTTCTGGGGACTGAGTCAGGTCACCCAGCATGTGCAGCTAGCCCTCTTATAGGTTAGGCCATCTTGCCATCTCCTACTTCTTTACTTTCTAATATTCAAATCTTTTTCCATGCTCATGTGACCCGACTAATGCTTTCAAAAGTAGTCAGTGATCCCCCTAAAACTTCCCCACTGAAGGCTCCTGCCCTGGTTCTAGGACAGAGGGGTAGCTATCATCCTGGGGTTCTCTGCATGGACAGAGGCACACAAAAACAGGAAGCAGATAGACTCCTCATCATCTACCCACATGGGTTGTTCCTGAGTATCATCACCCACCATGGCTCCCATAGTCTCTTGGGGTCAGTGGCAGGATGAGGTAGGGTTCTGATGCTTCTTATCCCTCCAGGCTTGAAGCCAAGAGAACTTTCAGAAGGTCACCCTAATTCCATTTTCTGAGACCCAAGGCAGTGAACTCAAGTGCCTCCAGGGACCAGGCAGGGATACACAGGGGGCATGGCAGGTAGAATCCCTGATGAGTTGATAACAAGTGCTGGGATTAAAGGCATGTACCACCTTTACATTTTCATTATTGATAATGATCATGAATGTGATGTGACCAGCCGGAGTTCTTACCCTGACATCCCTACCATAATGAACTGTTACCTGAAAATATGAAGGGTAAAAGACCCTTCTCCCCCAACTTGCTTTTTGTCAAGGAGTTTTATCACAACAACAGACATGAAACCAGGACACCCAGTGACCTGCCTCCTTTGCCGAGATCTCACCTCGCACACGCTCCACCATCTTTTTATGAAACCAGATTTCACTATGGAGATTCAAGCCAGAGATGCCCAGAACCAAAAACATTTGACGCTTGGTCCCCAGCTGGTGATGCTGCTGCTGCGAGGCAGCAGAGAATGGTTGGGAGGTGGAGCCTCATTAGAGGAAATGGATTTCTGGAGGTATGAGCTACTGGCTTCCAGCCAAGCTCTCTCCTCTTCTCTGTGGGCAGGAACTGTGTACTAATAAACAGCTGCCTCTTACGCCTGCTGCCTAGGCCAAGCGAGTCCTTCTACCCTGCCTCCCTCTGTGATGATTTCAACCCAAATACATCTTTTCTTCTTCAAGTCCCTCCCAGGGTCACTCTGGATCACCTGGACAGTCTAGCTGGACCTGCCACTGACACACTAACCTGTTTATTCCTCTCAATTTCCCTTCAAAGTAGATCCTTCATCATCCTGTCTTATTTAATGGGAAACTGAAGCATGGAGTATAGTGTGGGGACACTGAACTAAACCACCATCCTTGATCTTGGTCCTTGATGCTGTCTCACTCAGCATCCACAATGCTTCTGCCTGCCTCCTCTAATTGAGTCCATAATCCAAACTCTCCAGCCTTGATGGGGCTTCCTCTCTAAAGTTCCCTCTGCCTCAGTTTCTCCTTGTCAAGCAAGATGAATCTCATTCTGCCTCTTCCCCACTATATAAAACTTCCAAACACTCCTAGAGCAGGTCCCCATCAGTGTGAAACAGATACACCCTTCAGAACAGTGGCTCACAAAATTCTCAGGCTCTCCCATGAGCAGAAGCTTGGAGCCCCAGAGATGCACAGAGTATCTGTGTGCCATAGCATTTAGAAGACATAGGCTACTGGCTTATCTCGGGCCAATTTTATGCCACAGGTGTGGGTGTGGCTAAAGCAATCTGCATTTCACCAACCTGCCCATTCACAAGTGACTTCTACAATCATCATCCCCCCCACTTTAGAGAAAAAGGGATAGGTAGCTGGGAAATCTGGGTATGATGCCTAGTTTTATCAAACCACCTGAAAAAGGAGTTTCAGTGAGAAGTTATCCAGATAAGAATGGTCTGTGGGCAGTGTCTCCATTAGTGGGATGACCCATGCCACTTTGGGCGATACCATTCCCTTGGCAGGGGGCCTCTCAACCGTCCACCAGTGGAGAAATAGGGTTGAAGGTTAGCATGTGTTAGCATCTGCTCTTGACTGTGAATATGATATCAACAGCTGCTTCAAGTTCATGCTGGCCTGACTCCACCCCAGTGATGGACTGGGACGGGGAACTGTAAACCAAATAAATCCCTTCTCCCTTAGGTTGCTCTTAGCAGGGATGTTCTATCATAGCAACAGGAAACAAAGCTAAGACAATGGGTCCCTCAGGTTCCTTTCCCACCACCAATGCCACAAAAGCCAACTGTTTCCATGGATTTTGCTTCAGATCGTCCTTTCTATGTGAGCTGAGGATTCCCTATGTAGCCCAAGACAGCCTCAAACTCATGGTGATCCTCCTGCTCCAACATCCCAAATGCACCAACCTTAGATTACCTGGACACCCATGTGTGGGTGCACCTGAAGGCTAGTTCACTGGCTGGACACTGTGTCTGAGTGCATCTGTGAATGTGTCCTAGCCTCGCTGCAGATTGTACTAATGTGACCTGCGATCCCCATGGGGATCACTCAGTGTCCCCATTTGATGGTAGACTTTCTTTGACCCTCTGAAGGGGAGAGGGTCATGGACAAGCTGGCTTCCTGTGAACCTCTACTTCAATCTCAAGCCTGGTTCAGCCCCTCAGACAATTCCCTCTGGACTCATCACATATGCCTTCAGGAAGCAGGAGTAACCCCCATTTTATAGGGGAGAAAAATCACAACAAGGGAAGTTTAAATATCTCCTACTCCAGACAGCTGGCCACAAGTGAAGATGGCTGAGAGAGGGGCACAGATGGCCACCTCAGACTCAAGCAGCCAGTGAGTTATCTCTGAAGAAACAAACAAATGCAGCTTCGTCTGAGGCTGATCCCTTCCATCCATTAGAACAGTGCTTCTCAACTTTTCTAATGCTGTGACCCTTTAATCCAGTTCCTCATGTTGTGGTGATCCCCCAATCATAAAATTATTTTTGTTGATGCTTTTTAACTTTGCTACTGTTATGAGCTGTGATGTAAAATACCTCATATTTCTGATGGCCTTGGATGACCCCTGTGAAAGAGCCATTCGGCCCCCAAAGGAGTCAAGACCCACAGGTCAAGAACCACCGAGTTCCCTCAACCTTCCTGATCCAGGAAACCCCTGAATCATCCTGTATCATTTTCGCTTTGTCCCAGGTACCATCTGCATAATTTCTATTTTTCTTAAAAACTGGCTGGCTTTGCACTACCTTCTCTAGGAAGAGAGCGAGACATCCGCTCTTGCAATGAAAACCAAAGCGGCCTCACTTTCCATAAAGAGAAGAAAACCCTAAAATAAGCACAATGAAAACAGAACAATGTTACTGAATTCCAGCCAGATGCCGCAGCCTGCCAAGGGCTTGAAGCCTTGGCTGTGGTTTCTTGTTGTTCCCAACACAATAAAGCAACAGATGAGATTCACAGGTGGCTGTGGGGCCCCAGAGACCATCCCTCCGAAGCACCTGGGATTGAAGACACACATCCTGTGACCAAAGACAGGATCCTGTCCTCATTAGCTCTCATCCCCATTGCATTCTGGGTACCACCTAAATTCCACTTCCCCTGGCTGGCACTTCCCCAGGTATGAGGGCACGCTGGCATGCATAGCACAACCTGGTAACTTTGGGGAGGAGGCTGAACAAACCACAGCCCTCACTGGGACATGGAGGTGATTGGATTCTGTGTCTGTGCTAGGTCTCACCTAGCTTCGGCTTCCTCTTCAAATGCCTGTCCCTGCCATCACCATGGCAGCATGAAGCTGCTGATGCACAGTCAAACTTCCTATTGAGTGGCCCAGTGTGATGTGGCCTCCTTCAAGACCACAGCATCCACCAGTTACAGAGCAAGCCACCTGAGCTGATAATTATGTAACCCTCGGGTGCCACACACACCTGCATCTCGCTTGCTTTTCTTCCTGTGGCAATGGAGTTTCTTTTAGGATCGAAAGCAGAGGAGGGCGTTGCTCTGTTCCTAGCTGTAATTAACTGCAAAAGTATGTGTTCTTTCACAATGGAATGAACCTCTGTGCAGTCGCCTGGGGAGTCTCGAAGGAAGAGATTGACACTGGATCCTGAGGCTGATAACAAGGTGGGATATGGGTTCTTCTGAGCCCTAGAAAGCTCAGTTCTCCATTTCTGGGGCATGTGTGTGTGTGTGTGTGTGCCCATCACACAGAGGACATTTCTCAGTGTTCATCACAAGGTGGTCATCACACAGGGACTATATCACATATTGGACATCACACATGTTCACAGGTATGTGGAAGCCAGAGGTTACACTTGAATGTTGCTTCCCAGGTGCAACCACCTTATTGTGAGACAGGGTCTGTGTCTGTCTGTCCCCATATCTCTCTCTCTCTCTCTCTCTCTCTCTCTCTCTCTCTCTCTCTCTCTCTCTCTCTCTGACCTGAGACTTAAAAAATAAGCATAATGACTAATCCCTGGTTGTCAACTTAACTACATCTGGAATCAACTAAAACCCAAACCGCTGGGCATTCCTATGAGGGATGTTCTTGGTCAGGGAAGCAGGAAGACCCCCTCTACCCTGGGCTAGCCCTTCTTGTGGCCACTCAGATGAAAGGAGACTGTTTTTGCCTGCTCACCCCCCTCTCACAGGCAGACTCATCTGTCCTACTGATGTAGCTGAGATTAAATCCAACTTCTTCTAGATTCCAACATGGACTAAAGACAAGCATTCCTCCAGGAATCCTCCAGGACTCTAGCACCAGACAGCAACAGCAGACATCCAATCTCATGGCCTGCACAAGTACCAGATTTATTGCCTTTAGTCAGGAGGCAGCCATTGTTGGACTGCCCAGACTGCATCCCGTGACTCATTCTAATAAATCCTTCTAATGTACATGTTCACCCTGTCAACTCTACCTTTCAGAGAACCCTGACTAATACAGAGGAAACTCTGGCTGACCAGTGAGTCTCAAAGAGCCTTCCAGCTCCACCTCCCCTTGCTGAGATTGGTCTCACACTGCCATGCCTGTTTTTTTTTTTCCTTCTTTATTTTGTATTTATCAAAAAAAACACAGTAAAAAAAAGAATTTAAAATGTGGAAGGGTTAACAATAACTATACAGAGGATAAGAATTATAAGCATGGCTTATCAAGGGTGGAAATACAAATAAGATTGCTACACCTATATTTTCTTTGTGTTCATCTTTCCCTCTGAATTTTTTTTTCCATCCCTGTATATCCTTATTCAAGGTCTTTTCCCCCTCCCAACACATCTGGTCATTTTTTCCTCTGCAACTCCCCATCCCCTCCCTGGGCAGGGAGCAGACAGTCCTA